>JBAKBP010018290.1:0-47039 GCA_037953745.1 Lithodes maja | reverse complement strand
ATGTAACTGCCCTGCAGAATCTGAGCAAAGACAAAGACATAGTGATAACGCAAGCAGACAAGGGTGGTGGAGTTATAGTGATGAACAAGACAGATTACGATCAGAAAATGCTGGACCTACTAAATGATGAAACAACTTATGAATAGAAGCACCCAGGATATGCGGATGGTGAAGCCAGTAAATTCAATAGTATAGCAAGGATATTATTAAGAAAAACTCAGTGAGGAAAGAAGTTACTGTACTTAATAGAAGAAAGACCACGATCACCAAGAATGAGAGGTCAACCCAAAGTTCATAAACCCGGAATGCCGATGAGACCCATAACATCAGGTGTTGGTAGTGCCC
This sequence comes from Lithodes maja, assembly GCA_037953745.1. NCBI lineage: Eukaryota > Metazoa > Arthropoda > Malacostraca > Decapoda > Lithodidae > Lithodes > Lithodes maja. Next base: position 46,694 of record JBAKBP010018290.1, on the reverse strand, counting down.
CACACAGATTGGCCAAACAACTGGCTAAACCATTATCAACGAAGCTAGGATCCATCAGCGGAGCTCACCTGAAAAACTCGTCCGATTTGATACACAAACTTAGTAAAGTGAACTTCCGTAACAAAAAGATGGCGAGCTTTGATGTAAATGCGTTATTTACAAATGTGCCTGTGGAAGGGGCCATCCAAGCAGTAAAAAGAGTTATTGATAAGATTAACGACAACGAATTACCCGTTTCCAAGACAGACTTTATCAAACTGGTTAAGTTATGCGTAGAATTTACCCCGTTCACGTTCAACAATAAAAAATTAAGACACCATAGTGGGCTAGCAATGGGTTCGCCTCTTAGTGCGGTATTATCTTCAATATTTATGGAAACGCTGGAAAAAGACAAATTTAGTAAAATAATCGGCAAAGAAACATTGTGGCACCGTTACGCAGACGATGTGAAAAAAATTACCCCAAAACGCACAAAATTAAACGATATCCTGAGAAAAATCAACAACGTATGTGAAAACATCCAATTCATTGTGGAGGAGGAAGAAGAAAAATTGCCCTTTTTAGACACCATAATATGGCGAGGTGAGCAACGCGCAAAATTTTCCGTTTACAGAAAGCCAACAAACCGAGACGTCTTCATTCATTATCTTTCAGCTCACAGCAACAGAACCAAGTCGGGAGTTGTCATCGGATTTTTCTTCAGAGCCATTAGAATCTGCAGTGAAGAACACTTAAAAGGAAAAACTAATTATATATTACAAGCATTCACTAAGCTGGGTTACCCCAAAGGTTTACTAATACAATTAAACCACAAAGCAAGAAAAATCAAGGATAGTAGCGAAAATATTGAAGCGAACACCTCAGGCGACAACAAATTCATAATTGTTCCAAACTGAAAGCAAGCAATAGTCATCGATCAGTTCATGCGAAAAACGGGAGTGAATATCGGTACATCATCAGGTCGAAGTATTGGAGAAATTATCAAACAAAAGGAAAACACAAGTGACAACGAATCAAGCGTCGTATATAGGATCCCTTGTAACGGCTGTGAGCGAGCGTACTTTGGCGAGACAGGACGAGGATTAACCCTTCCTCCCCGGGCTGTCTTAGCTAATGACGGTCGCCCCTACCCGGGCGATATGGCCGAAAAACGTCTAGGCCTAGGCTACCGTATTTATGTTTATTTTCACTGCTAGAACTTTCCCACTCATCTATAATCGTAGTGCGGTTTTCAATCTGTATTTTGGCATTGAGTAGAGCTCTGTAAGTCAACTGGTTCAGTTGTGATGACGATTTTAGTGGAGCCAATATTGCAGAGATGTTGCCAATATGGGGGCTTTTTAGACACTAATTTCGTCATGACGTCAGAACAATAACATTGAGGAGTCTTCTCCTTCTTGTGTTTGGAGGAGCGGTGACGAACGCTTGGGTTTGTTGACATACGTCGTACGCACGGCGTTCGGACCAAGCTTAATTAGGCTATTAAGCTCATGCCTTAGATAAGGCATACCGGGTAGCGGCCCTTCTTTCGTGCTGTCCTTACCTAAGGCAGCCCGGGTAGGAAGGGTTAAAGAAAAGAATCACCGAACACAAAAATTACATAAAACGGCACAGAAATTCAAATGCACTCGTGGCCCATGTAGAAGAACACAACCATCTACCAACTTGAAATGAAGCAACAACCATATACAAGGGATTATCAAAAATCCTAAGGAAAGCACTCGAAGCAGCTCATATCGACACAACCGAATTTATCAACAACAGGGGAGGCTTCATCAATTAGTCAACTCTAGCAGCAAACATTGCAATACGAGACTGGAACAAAAAGGAAAATAAAAAACGGACAACGAATATTGGAACGTCGAGACGCCCAGCTGGATAAACGACACTTGTATATATAAACGCAGAATGCCCTTTTATTTTTTCAGTTCTGACGAAGGCTATGTGAAGCCGAAATGTTATCAAAATAAAATCCTAGCCCTTACCTTAAGTTTCCATACCACCCATTCTTCTAATATATACAGTATATATATATATATATATATATATATATATATATATATATATTGTCACTCCCAACTGAGTTTTGTAACGTATGTCAGTTGTGAGTGAGTTATAATTTACATAGCCTTTGTTATATTGAGGGAGAGCCCTGTTTTCTCTCTCTATATCTCCCTTGTATCGTTCATGTCCAGTGGTGACGTCATGATTGCACCATCTTATGCAATACTTTGTCGAGAGGCTACAGTTGCTGTCTCAATTGGTGCCACGAAAGTGATTCAATAATTATTTAGTATATTTAACTCCAGTGTGGATTGTTTTCGTTTATCATCAATTTACACAATGTTTTCTTATGTTTTATTTGATTATTCCTGTACTGTTCATGAGAGCCCAAGTACTTAGTTCAATTTTATAGTCTAGCAGTATTTGGAGCTCCCTTCCTTCCTTCTCGAGGGTGGCCCAGTCTTGCTGCCTCACTCTAGTCCTGTCCCTCGCTTTGACAACACCAACTGTCTGATGTTGTTAGGCTTGCTTCCTTAGTTTCCTTATTACCGCATTTAATAATTTTGTTCCTTATTAGAACGAAGCATAGCAGGGCTGGAGTCATATTAAGCATATTGTTTCTGTGTTTATCTTAGTAGTTTATTTAGTTTACACTGCATTCTCTTCTCTGACAAATCTAGAATATAAGCTTCCACCTGTTTTCTTTTATTTCTGTTCAGTTATTCTGCTGCATCGTTTACCATTATTAGATGTGCATATTATTCATGGTTGATATTTCTGGGGGATTGTTGGGTGACTGGACTGGTTATCTCTCTCTCTCTCTCTCTCTCTCTATATATATATATATATATATATATATATATAGGCCTATATATCATGGTTGCTAAAGATTAGAGTTATCTTGATTAAGTAACTCTCGAAGGACTGCCACCATCCCGGTCATACGGGAAATAATAATTAAGTAAGTGTATATATAATAGCATCAGGCCTTGCAGATATAATATAAGGAAACTGAAACTTGAGTAAATTTACATTTGCTTTAATGAATAATAACTTAAGACTTATTCAGAAGTACTATATATAATTCAATGTTTAACACATTCCAAGCGGCCTAGGCGGTAACTTCTACTACCTGCCAAGCGGGGGTTTTACCCTAAAATGACCTTGTTTCCGTGCTCTTTTTCATGCATAAACAAGAGCCAGAGCGTAATACAATTATGTATCCCTGAAAGAGCGTTAATTGAGCTTTCCAATGACACCAGAACCATCCTTCTACGACCATGCGTTATCTTGCAACGATTGTGAAACACAAGTGCAAAAACCCTAAAATAAGGTAATTTCCTTACATAATTCCCTGTGTAGCGAGGTAGTGAGTAAGGATGAGTGTGGAGGGGCCTCAGTTGTCGCGCGGGAGCCGTGCCGACCGGTCAGAGGGAACCTATGCTCCTCCCACCGCTCGGCTCTCTCTCAGAGCACATTACGTGCTAAAAATTGCATGCGACTATAGCCGGGCCCCGCTCTTTAGGTTGGGGTTCTCTTGTCCGACTATAGCCGGGCGCCGCCAAAGAGGGGTTAAGTAGCAAGTAATAACACAAGTATAAATGTCTGGTTTTCACAATCATGACTGGCCTTTGACACCTTATCATCAACAAGTGATGGGGTATTCTCTCTGCCTCTTCTGTCAATATCTCAACCTTATATGACATCGGGTTACGACCTCTGAATGACGTCTTACCATACATTAGTCGTTTTACAGAACTCTTAACCAGTACCTGTCAAGGTGTCATAAAGGGGTGTAGTTTAAATATTCAATCACACCCATAACATAATTATGCAATGTACACCCCGATCATGCCACTATTCATGATACCATCACGTGATAGAAGCCAACTCTTGATATGATGATCCTAGTCACCTAGTGATTCCCATGACATGTTCCTCTGAAAGGTCAACTGAATACATCGTGTAAGCTACACTATGTGTATATAATACAAGAAATACAATGATAAATATACCTAAGCTGTTATAATAGGAATACAAATATGAAAGGTTATAATACAAGTACTCCCTGTAAATATTTAAGCAAGGAGTATTGTTAGGTACTCCAATATATCCAACTATTACTCCGTGAATTACTTAAACACTAGAGTACATATTTAAAGTATATCTCACTATAATAACATTAATACAACTACTCATATTAGTAAACCTAGTATTTCTTACATCGACTGTACATGATGAAGGCAAGTGGTACTGGCGCCTAGAATCTGAGATTTAAGTAGACGTCAGCTACCTAGTCAGCATTCCCAAGATCTCACAATAGAGGTGGTTACAACGTGACCGCTCTGATGGAAAGTTACCCAGAACAGGTCACATTGGAAGCCACACCTTATGACGTCATTATTGACAGGTACTAGGATTGGTCGTGAAGTACACGTGAATGATAATGAGTGGTTTTACGTCATAAAGAGGGGCGTAACCCAACATAATATAAGGTGGGTATTGTTACGACCGGGCACTCGGGTACACTAGGGCTCTTACACAGGACTCGAGTATGGCTCGCTGCCACAACGGAAACACACGATCCCAACCCCAGAGTACTGCCAGCCGAACAAAAAACGCCACTACCCTCCAGAGTTCTATCTGCTATAACGGGGTATACAAGAACTCGGTACTAGCGTTTCACACAACAGACTAATAGCAAGACGGGAGTTATCTAGTCTGGTCAACAATCAAACAAAGAAGAAAGTACTACAACACTAAAGAATAGTGTTGGCCGAAGCCGAAGTAATCCACCCTTGAACTAAGAACTTAAGAAGTCCTCCACCCTCTACTTCGGATCGGCACTATTACGTTACGTTAAACAATAGTCCTCGAGCATCAAGCAAGGAATCTTCTGATAAGTTAGATGCTTCTCGAATACTCATAAGAAGTAAGTATCGGATTTTGAACAGCAATTTAATGAATAACTCACTGGTAATTAAAGGCTTTAAATTGACATAAGAAGAATTATAAGACTAAGCAATAGGATATGGCAAACATTAAGAAGAAGTACTCCGACAATGCACTGGCAATAGCCTACTAAGATTGTGCTCGTGGGCCACTAATCTCTGAAGTAGCTAAGCGTGCCACACATGAAATCAATAGTGCTTAAACAATAATATACATAAGGAGAAGCTTCAATACTATGCTGTATCTGCTGGTCGAGCAAAGTCTAGCTGGGATATCTAAGGTTAAGAGACAATGGCTGAGCAAGCGGCTCGTAGCCTAGCGAGGTCCTTAAGACTGTGCGGCCAAATTACGGTAATTGACGGGATGCTCTCTTGAGAGATCCAGATCACTAGTATCTGGTTCTCTCCTGGCGATCCTCTCAAAGTCAAGCAAATGAGATAGCACAGTGTTGGGTGGCACAGGCAAAAGCCCTCACTCGCAACACAGTGCTAAACTCCCACGGTACACAGTCAGAAAGACCACCTAGGCGTTCCACGTCTCCGTTGCAATTGTACTGGTTCAACCGCAACCTAGTACTCATAGGAAATCACAACTCAGAAACCCTATCCCAGTCTAGCATTGCCTAAACCAGCAGAAAACAGGAACATGAATAATCGCACACAGGGAAATGCATATACGAGTGCAACAAACATCAATCAATCCTATTCTAGTTAACCCTTCCAAAAATAGGCTATCTAACAGGCACTTATCTCGTGAGAACTCAAGCGATAATACTTTGGCTGACTAAATCTGCACCAAAGGGGTCATGGAGGTTAAACAGGGACGAGAAGAGAAGAAGATAGGCTGTTCAGAGAGTAGAGAAAGTTCACATCAGTCGGAAGAATATGGATAGTTGCAAGGGATATGAGAAGTCGCTTTGCCTGATGAGTTCTGAAGAATGGTGGCAAGAACCTCTCTTTTTATACTCGGCCCTCTAGCGGCATATCTCAAACTACTTAAGGACCGCCCACTAGCAATCGTTACGTCATATTCTCTCTCAATCTGGGATCGACAAAGGATTTCCCACGCGCTGAGAGGGAGGAAGGGAGGAGGGAGGAGGGAGTGAGGCCTACACACCTCGTGGCGCGCTCACTGGCCGTCGTTACATAACTCTCTCTCTCATCATTGTATATAAGTCCCACACACAATACTTATATCTAATGATATAAAATAGAACTCGTTGACTTAGAAGAAAACAAAATACATAATGATAATACTTATAGTACAACGGTTCACATAAACTGAGTTAGGAAACTCTACACAGACTACAGCCAAAGTTCCTGCCCTGACGATCCTAGCGAGGGTGGGGCCTGACTGGGCGTTCTGTACAGCATGCTCATACTCGACATGCGTCACACCTCCCCCAAGATTTTACTTGCTCAACCCTGAGCTAAAATCTGATATACAGAACCCCATCAAACCCCTCACACCCAGCGACCGCATGGCACTAAAACAACGCTGAGTTTATCACTAAAACACATCTTATAAAAAAAAAATTCACATTTCATAACTCCTCCCAACAATAGTAAAAGACATAATATCATGCTCCCAGAGCGAGCTTACAGCAGCTCAGCCGTTTGATAGTTCGTGGACTACTCAAACTTTATAGGCTATGACAAACTTATACAATTATCTTCATCAAAAAGAAAGAGTTTTTATATGATTTTTATATTTTAATATGTTTTTTTCCGGCTGCACTATAAGGGCAGCCTATTTTCTTCTATACCAAACGCTCAACAATCCTGCTTTACGACCCAATACGCTGGGCTACAACCGCGAGCCAACAAGCACCAAGCGCAAAATACTACTCAAACCAAAGCAGGAGGCTACCCGTGTGTCAATCTACCCAGGATCATATACCCCTGAACGACCACATGCAACCTCGTTGTCACAACCGGCAATATGGCTTATGTCCAGGTTATATACCAATAACCTTAGTGACCACCTGGTCAGCCTCATATTCCGATTGTGAAACTGGTCCAAGATCTTGAGAGGGTGATGATCTGGGTAAACTACAACGACCGGACCATAGGCTGGAACATAGACCTCGAAATGCCCCAGCGCATCATCGTCCTTTTCACTTTCATTCATCAGGTTCTGAAACGTTGCTAGTGCATTCTTAAGTCCGTCAGGCATAACATTGCACTGGTAGGTACTCCCGTCCACAACAAAACCACATACCTCTTTAGCACGCTCGGACAAAGTTACAAGCAACGACCACTCACGACATTCCTTATCCCTCAGACCCTTCGTCCACACGTAATCCAGCTCTGCTTGCACCATAGGCTGTCGAGCAGGATTTATACGGTAGGGAATTAAACTGAGCCTTGCACTATCTCCAGCCTGCATGTCGGATTCTACCCCGTACATCAGGCCTGGAGAAGCAACAAACATGCGAAAGTACTGCCATAGCCTAGTAAACAACTGCCTTGCACTGTCTCCACGAACAACATGCCTAGTGCCCTCCCACAACCCAGCCGAGACCGCAGCTTCTAACCTGTAGTCTCCCTCCTTCTCCACCTTCGTCCCTAGAACAGCCAGGTCATGAGAGGGACAATCAGTACCACCTGTGCAGTCACTCCCACAGTTCATTATTGCTAAGGCTTCCCCGCCGATACCGTACATGCGCACCCCCACATTCCTTGTGACGACATCTGCCTGCTCAGCATCACCGCTTTTAGAGACATGGCCAGATACAGTCGGTCTATGGTAGGGCTGTTGCATTAGACTAGAGCAACATTGGGAGGCTATGCGACGACCGTGCACTGCGATACCACAGCCGACCTTACCAATCTGCTCAATGTCCTCCTTTTGACCACCACCCTTGGCAGCCATGGGTCGACCCTGACCTGGCAACCATGCCAAAGCCTCGTCGCCCACCTTAAACCACCGAAACAACGAGGCTAACGGTCTTTCAACAGTCACGTGACCTGCCCGTGGAACATCTTGCACCGCCCGAGTTGTGAGACTCAGGGGCTCGGCACGACCAGTGGGGTATGAACCGAGCTGGTGCTGGAGTGCTGCACACTGCTGCTCAGGCAGGCGCTCTAGCGCTTCCACAGCCACCAGACTCGTGTCCCCCGCCCACGGCTCCGCCGAGACATAACAATCCCTACTCTCCTCCACCTGTGCCCTACTGCCCCCCTCTCCTTCTCCACCTTGGCCGCGGCAGACCAACGCAGGGACAGTAGGCTGCTCAGGTGGTTGCCTCACAAACTCCTCCAACAGGTTCACATGACATGCTTCCCCGTCCTCGTGTTTAATCTCGACAGCACCATTACCACACTTCTGAACTTCCGGATCCTCCAACTGCAGTTTACAAATATCTGAGGGAACCAACTTGTCTAGATGCTTCCGAAGCAACCCAAGTCCTTCCCCAATATCAAACTGAGCAACCCTTTTTTCTCTCCGTGTGCAACGTTGCTGCCTCGGAGTCTCTTCCTGCCCTACCTCCTCACTAGCTGTGACAGGTCCTGGGGCCTCTCCAGACTCCAACATAGGTGCCAATACTAAATCACCCAGGAGAGCCGCCGAGTCAAAACTCTTAAAACCAACTCCAGCTTTAGCCTCCTCCTGTTGATCGTTCCTCTGCTGGTCTGAAGACGGAGGACTAGGCTGTGACACTTTATCTGCCCGAGCTCGGGTGACAACACACGCCATAGGTTGTGTCTGGCACTGCTCGACCCACTCTTGCTCTTCCCCACTCACGTCGGCCGGCCTCTCGGCAACGACTAAGGGTAGAACATCAGAAGCGGGCATTGCAAAGTCGTTGCCGAGAAGAAGGTCGACGCCCTCCACTGGCAGTTTCTCCACAATCCCAACATCCAATTCACGTGCCACACCATCCACCTCCAACTCCAACCGCACCAGCGGGTATGACCGAGTTGCATTAATACCCTGCACCACTACCACCCGAGCCGCATTTATAGGGTAGCCAGTCAAGTTATTCATCAGAGTCTGGGAAGCACCTGTATCACGCAAGACCTCTACTCCATGCTTGCGCCCCGCCCACATCACGCAACCCCGTCCTCTATGGTCGCAAAAAACATCCTGAGCAGGGTTCGAGCCTCCCAGGTGCTTCTGCATTGGCTGTGCCTCAGCCTCTGACGAACTGCCCCGGGCAAACTCAGAAGACTTCGGAGACACACCAATGTTGCAGGCCAAAGACACAGCTGCTGTAGGTGGTTTGCTAGGACAGACTCTTGCAAAGTGCCCCTTTTCATGACAATGATAACACTCCAACTCCCCTCTGGGCTTCCCTTGGTACTGGGAAGGGCCCGGCCCCTTCTTAAATGGGACGGTGCTAGTCTTGTGGTCAGTCTTGGTATCATAGCTCTTGTACTTGTTTGCATAATGTATATCACTAACTCGGGGGGGTGGGGCGTCACGCCCCTTGTTACCTGCCTCACTACGCTGGGCAGACCCGCACCCACGAATTAGCGATAGCCGGAGGTCAGCCATCTCAGCTGCCTCCTGTAGAGTTTTTGGGTTCTTTTCTTTAATAGTTAAAGTCATTTCTGCACCTGTACACTTATAAAACTGCTCGAGCAGAAACAGCTCAGTCAACTGTTCGGCCGTCTCAGCTTTCTCAGAACGTGTCCAGTTAGCAAGTGCATCTTTTAAGTCCCGGGCATGTTCAAGAAAGGTCGCCTCCCTAGTCTTTGTAACACCCCGAAACTTCAATCGATATGTTTCTGGTTGCAACTCGTATGCCCGTAGGACAGCTCTCTTCAATTCTGGGTAGTCAATGCAAGACTCTAAAGGCAGTGCATCATAAGCCTTCAGACCCTTACCCGTAAGTCTGGAGGAGACTAGAGCTGCCCACTTCTCTTCAGGCCAATTATGCTCCCTACACTTCTTCTCAAAACGATTAAAAAATTCTGTGACTTCAGTTTCACTAAATGCCGGCACCAACTTGACTAAGTGGGACAAGGACTGTTCTCTTACTTGGCCCTCACGGCCCATCCGAATCCCTGTCGACTCTGCACGAGTCTTATCTAAATCTATTTGAGCACAATATTTCTCTGAGTCGTACCTAAGCTCAGCCTCGTGCCTCCTAATCTCAGCCTCAATCTCCTTCTCCTGCTTCCTAGTCTCAGCCTCAATCTCCTTCTCATGCCTCCTAGACTCATTCTCCATCTCCTGCTTCCTAGCCTCATTCTCCATTTTAGCAAGCTCGAGTTTAAATATCATCTCAGGAGACAGGCCGGAAGAGGGAGCTGCCACTACTGAAGGAGGGGGGCAAGAACTGGGGAACCACCATACGCACCGCCCGAGGGCACTCCAATCTTCCAATGCTCATCCCTCTGTGGGAGAGTGCTAACCTCCGGCAACTGAGTGGACGGCACTGTGGGAGTCGAGTGAGAGGGGATCTGGGGAGGAACCCCCCCAAACGCCCTCTCCTCCGAAACCCCATGTCGCCCACGCAACACCCAGGAAATCAGCTCCCCCTTGGACATCCCTCCTACATTGGATAGACCCAAAACCTTGGCTATCAGGTGCAAGCCATAAACATTCACCCCAGTCAGCCTCTCCTCCGTCACATGGTACTGCTTACTCACAAAAAGTCTAGCATCCTCCTCACTAGTTACTAACGGCACCTCCTCACTTAGCATCTCTCGCTCCTCGTCAGTACTAGGGCCCGACATACTGAAGTTCACCAAAAAATTCTCGAGACAAAAGTGTTAAACTCCCTCTTGCAAGCACTAATTACTAAATTAACTGGAGTCTCTTAAATGCTCTCCCAATTGCCTTACAAAAAAAAATATTCTTCAATATGTACGCTAAAGTACGAACAAACAAATGTTGTACAACTCTGCAAAAAATTATACTGTTCACAAAATCCTAAGCAAGGTCGCCATTTGTTACGACCGGGCACTCGGGTACACTAGGGCTCTTACACAGGACTCGAGTATGGCTCGCTGCCACAACGGAAACACACGATCCCAACCCCAGAGTACTGCCAGCCGAACAAAAAACGCTACTACCCTCCAGAGTTCTATCTGCTATAACGGGGTATACAAGAACTCGGTACTAGCGTTTCACACAACAGACTAATAGCAAGACGGGAGTTATCTAGTCTGGTCAACAATCAAACAAAGAAGAAAGTACTACAACACTAAAGAATAGTGTTGGCCGAAGCCGAAGTAATCCACCCTTGAACTAAGAACTTAAGAAGTCCTCCACCCTCTACTTCGGATCGGCACTATTACGTTACGTTAAACAATAGTCCTCGAGCATCAAGCAAGGAATCTTCTGATAAGTTAGATGCTTCTCGAATACTCATAAGAAGTAAGTATCGGATTTTGAACAGCAATTTAATGAATAACTCACTGGTAATTAAAGGCTTTAAATTGACATAAGAAGAATTATAAGAATAAGAATAAGCAATAGGATATGGCAAACATTAAGAAGAAGTACTCCGACAATGCACTGGCAATAGCCTACTAAGATTGTGCTCGTGGGCCACTAATCTCTGAAGTAGCTAAGCGTGCCACACATGAAATCAATAGTGCTTAAACAATAATATACATAAGGAGAAGCTTCAATACTATGCTGTATCTGCTGGTCGAGCAAAGTCTAGCTGGGATATCTAAGGTTAAGAGACAATGGCTGAGCAAGCGGCTCGTAGCCTAGCGAGGTCCTTAAGACTGTGCGGCCAAATTACGGTAATTGACGGGATGCTCTCTTGAGAGATCCAGATCACTAGTATCTGGTTCTCTCCTGGCGATCCTCTCAAAGTCAAGCAAATGAGATAGCACAGTGTTGGGTGGCACAGGCAAAAGCCCTCACTCGCAACACAGTGCTAAACTCCCACGGTACACAATCAAAAAGACCCCCTAGGCTTCCCACGTCTCCGTTGCAATTGTGCTGGTTCAACCAACCTAGCACTCATAGGAAATCACAACTCGAGGAACCCTATCCCAGTCTAGCATTACCTAAACCAGCAGAAAACAGGAACATGAATAATAGTACACAGGGAAATACATATACGAGTGCAACAAACATCAATCAATCCTATTCTAGTTAACCCTTCCAAAAATAGGCTATCTAACAGGCACTTATCTCGTGAGAACTCAAGCGATAATACTTTGGCTGACTAAATCTGCACCAAAGGGGTCATTGAGGTTATAAACAGGGACGAGAAGAGAAGAAGATAGGCTGTTCAGAGAGTAGAGAAAGTTCACATCAGTCGGAAGAATATGGATAGTTGCAAGGGATATGAGAGGTCGCTTTGCCTGATGAGTTCTGAAGCATGGTGGCAAAAACCTCTCTTTTTATACTCGGCCCTCTAGCGGCATATCTCAAACTACTTAAGGACTGCCCACTGGCAATCATGACTTCATATTCTCTCAATCTGGGATTGACAAAGAACTTCCCACGCGCTGAAAGGGAGGAAGGGAGGAGGGAATTAGGCCTACCGGCCCGCGTGGCGCACTCACCGACCCCACGCCACGTAATATCCCTCCTCTCATCATTACATACAAGTCCCCCACACAATACTTATATCTAATGATATAAAATAGAACTCGTTGACTTAGAAGAAAACAAAATACATAATGATAATACTTATAGTACAACGGTTCACATAAACTGAGTTAGGAAACTCTACACAGACTACAGCCAAAGTTCCTGCCCTGACGATCCTAGCGAGGGTGGGGCCTGACTGGGCGTTCTGTACAGCATGCTCATACTCGACATGCGTCACACTCCACAATCCCAACATCCAATTCACGTGCCACACCATCCACCTCCAACTCCAACCGCACCAGCGGGTATGACCGAGTTGCATTAATACCCTGCACCACCACCACCCGAGCCGCATTTATAGGGTAGCCAGTCAAGTTTTTCATCAAAGTCTGGGAAGCACCTGTATCACGCAAGACCTCTACTCCATGCTTGCGCCCCGCCCACATCACGCAACCCCGTCCTCTATGGTCGCAAAAAACATCCTGAGCAGGGTTCGAGCCTCCCAGGTGCTTCTGCACTGGCTGTGCCTCAGCCTCTGACGAACTGCCCCAGGCAAACTCAGAAGACTTCAGAGACACACCAATGTTGCAGGCCAAAGACACAGCTGCTGTAGGTGGTTTGCTAGGACAGACTCTTGCAAAGTGCCCCTTTTTATGACATTGATAACACTCTAACTCCCCTTTGGGCTTCCCTTGGTACTGGGAAGGGCCCGGCCCCTTCTTAAATGGGACGGTGCTAGTCTTGTGGTCAGTCTTGGTATCATAACTCTTGTACTTGTTTGCATAAGATATATTACTAACTCGGGGGGGTGGGGCGTCACGCCCCTTGTTACCTGCCTCACTACGCTGGGCAGACCCGCACCCACGAATTAATGATAGCCGGAGGTCAGCCATCTCAGCTGCCTCCTGTAGAGTTTTTGGGTTCTTTTCTTTAATAGTTAAAGTCATATCTGCACCAGTACACTTAAAAAACTGCTCGAGCAGAAACAGCTCAGTCAACTGTTCGGCCGTCTCAGCTTTCTCAGAACGTGTCCAGTTAGCAAGTGCATCTTTTAAGTCCCGGGCATGTTCAAGAAAGGTCGCCTCCCTAGTCTTCGTAACACCCCGAAACTTCAATCGATATGTTTCTGGTTGCAACTCTTATGCCCGTAGGACAGCTCTCTTCAATACTGGGTAGTCAATGCAAGACTCTAAAGGCAGTGCATCATAAGCCTTCAGACCCTTACCCGTAAGTCTTGAGGAGACCAGAGCTGCCCACTTCTCTTCAGGCCAATTATGCTCCCTACACTTCTTCTCAAAACGATTAAAAAATTCTGTGACTTCAGTTTCACTAAATGCCGGCACCAATTTGACTAAGTGAGACAAGGACTGTTCTCTTACTTGGCCCTCACGGCCCATCCGAATCCCTGTCGACTCTGCACGAGTCTTATCTAAGTCTATCTGAGCACAATATTTCTCGGAGTCGTATCTAAGCTCAGCCTCGTGCCTCCTAGTCTCATTCTCCTGCTTCCTAGACTCAGCCTCAATCGCATACTTCCTAGACTCAGCCTCGATTGCATACCTCCTAGACTCATTCTCCATCTCCTGCTTCCTAGCCTCATTCTCCATCTCCTGCTTCCTAGCCTCAATCTCAATTTTAGCAAGCTCGAGTTTAAATATCATCTCAGGAGACAGGCCGGAAGAGGGAGCTGCCACTACTGAAGGAGGGGGGGCAAGAACTGGGGAACCACCATACGCACCGCCCGAGGGCACTCCAATCTTCCAATGCTCATCCCTCTGTGGGAGAGTGCTAACCTCCGGCAACTGAGTGGACGGCACTGTGGGAGTCGAGTGAGAGGGGATCTGGGGAGGAACCCCCCCAAACGCCCTCTCCTCCGAAACCCCATGTCGCCCACGCAACACCCAGGAAATCAGCTCCCCCTTGGACATCCCTCCTACATTGGATAGACCCAAAACCTTGGCTATCAGGTGCAAGCCATAAACATTCACCCCAGTCAGCCTCTCCTCCGTCACGTGGTACTGCTTACTCACAAAAAGTCTAGCATCCTCCTCACTAGTTACTAACGGCACCTCCTCAAATAGCATCTCTCGCTCCTCGTCAATACTAGGGCCCGACATACTGAAGTTCACAAAAAATTCTCGAGACAAAAGTGTTAAACTCCCTTATGTAAGCACTAATTACTAAATTAACTGGAGTCTCTTAAATGCTCTCCTAATTGCCTTACAAAAAAAAAAATATTCTTCAATATGTACGCTAAAGTACGAACAAACAAATGTTGTACAACTCTGCAAAAAATTATACTGTTCACAAAATCCTAAGCAAGGTCGCCATTTGTTACGACCGGGCACTCGGGTACACTAGGGCTCTTACACAGGACCGTGGCTCGCTGCCACAACGGAAACACACGATCCCAACCCCAGAGTACTGCCAGCCGAACAAAAAACGCCACTACCCTCCAGAGTTCTATCTGCTATAACGGGGTATACAAGAACTCGGTACTAGCGTTTCACACAACAGACTAATAACAAGACGGGAGTTATCTAGTCTGGTCAACAATCAAACAAAGAAGAAAGTACTACAACACTAAAGAATAGTGTTGGCCGAAGCCGAAGTAATCCACCCTTGAACTAAGAACTTAAGAAGTCCTCCACCCTCTACTTCGGATCGGCACTATTACGTTACGTTAAACAATAGTCCTCGAGCATCAAGCAAGGAATCTTCTGATAAGTTAGATGCTTCTCGAATACTCGTAAGAAGTAAGTATCGGATTTTGAACAGCAATTTAATGAATAACTCACTGGTAATTAAAGGCTTTAAATTGACATAAGAAGAATTATAAGAATAAGCAATAGGATATGGCAAACATTAAGAAGAAGTACTCCGACAATGCACTGGCAATAGCCTACTAAGATTGTGCTCGTGGGCCACTAATCTCTGAAGTAGCTAAGCGTGCCACGCATGAAATCAATAGTGCTTAAACAATAATATACATAAGGAGAAGCTTCAATACTATGCTGTATCTGCTGGTCGAGCAAAGTCTAGCTGGGATATCTAAGGTTAAGAGACAATGGCTGAGCAAGCGGCTCGTAGCCTAGCGAGGTCCTTAAGACTGTGCGGCCAAATTACGGTAATTGACGGGATGCTCTCTTGAGAGATCCAGATCACTAGTATCTGGTTCTCTCCTGGCGATCCTCTCAAAGTCAAGCAAATGAGATAGCACAGTGTTGGGTGGCACAGGCAAAAGCCCTCACTCGCAACACAGTGCTAAACTCCCACGGTACACAATCAAAAAGACCCCCTAGGCTTCCCACGTCTCCGTTGCAATTGTGCTGGTTCAACCAACCTAGCACTCATAGGAAATCACAACTCGAGGAACCCTATCCCAGTCTAGCATTACCTAAACCAGCAGAAAACAGGAACATGAATAATAGCACACAGGGAAATACATATACGAGTGCAACAAACATCAATCAATCCTATTCTAGTTAACCCTTCCAAAAATAGGCTATCTAACAGGCACTTATCTCGTGAGAACTCAAGCGATAATACTTTGGCTGACTAAATCTGCACCAAAGGGGTCATTGGTTAAAAAGGGACGAGAAGAGAAGAAAATAGGCTGTTCAGAGAGTAGAGAAAGTTCACATCAGTCGGAAGAATATCGATATCGATAGTTGCAAGGGATATGAGAGGTCGCTTTGCCTGATGAGTTCTGAAGAATTGTGGCGAGGACCTCTTTTTATACTCGGCCCTGTAGCGAGCATATCGCTAACACTAAGGACCGCCCACTGGCAATCATGACGTCATATACTCTCTCAATCTGGGATCGACAAAGAACTTCCCACGCGCTGAAAGGGAGGAAGGGAGGAAGGGAGGAGGGAGTTAGGCCTACACACCTCGTGGCGCGCTCACTGGCTGTCGTTACATAACTCTCTCTCTCATCATTGTATACAAGTCCCACACACAATACTTATAACTAATGATATAAAATAGAACTCGTTGACTTAGAAGAAAACAAAATACATAATGATAATACTTATAGTACAACGGTTCACATAAACTGAGTTAGGAAACTCTACACAGACTACAGCCAAAGTTCCTGCCCTGACGATCCTAGCGAGGGTGGGGCCTGACTGGGCGTTCAGTACAGCATGCTCATACTCGACATGCGTCACAATACAAAGATTATATGGGGGGCGTGGGGTATATGGGGGAGGGGGCATAACTTAGATAAATACAAAGATTATATGGGGGGCGTGGGGTATATGGGGGAGGGGGCATAACTTAGATAAATACATAAATACGAATGATATATATATATATATATATATATATCAATCTACAATTAGAAAAATAAATAATAAAATAACCCTCCCCACCCCCCAAAAAAAAAATAAAAAAAATAATATATATATATACAGTATATATATATATATATATATATATATATATAAAATATATATATATAATATATATATATAAGGGGGGAGGGGGAGGGAGGGGAGGAGTATAATAATAATATATAATAATATATAATAAAATATAATATATAATATAAGGGGGGTATAATGGGGGAGGGAGGTATAATGGGGAGGGTTGGGGGAGGGAGTTATAATGGGGGAGGGAGGGGGTGTAATGGAGAGGGAGGGGGATATAATGAGGGAGGGGGATATAATGGGGGTAGGGGGGGTAGGGGGTATAAAAATAAAAAACATAGTATATACAAGAGATCAAGTGACTGTCTAGGGAAGGGTCACTCAGGTCAACTCAGGTCCAGGTATCCTATTGGAAGGTGTGAAGCCAAGGGAGTGGTATTCGAAGGAGTGAAAACCACCACAACTACCATCACCACCACCACAGCTACCATCATCACCACCACCACACCACAACTACCATCACCACCACCACAACTACCATCACCACCACCACAACTACCACGCCTAACACCACAACTAACACCACTGTGTTGACAGAAATGTGGAGGCATATATATATACAGTAGGCTATATATATATATATAATTATACATACATAATAGGGGGAAGGCGGGGGGAGGTGGGGTATAGGGAAAAAAATAAACAAAACAAAATATATATATAGGCTCCCCCCCAAAAAAAAATATATATATATATATATATATGCTGGGCCTACCCCTAATAAAAAAAAATAAATAAATAAAAAAAAATATATATATATATAATTTATATATATATATATATATATATATATATATATATATATATATAGGGGGAGAGGTAGACCGAATATGAGGTGGAAGGATGCAGTGAGGAACTACATGAACGAAGGCGGTGCTGGTTGGGGGGAGGGGCGTCGACTGACTGGGGACAGAGGTGCATGGGGGCGGTTCGTTCGTGGCCACCCCTTCGGGGATCACTGCGTCAGGCAATAGATAGTTATATATATATATATATATATATATTATATAGAATAAGAGTTTGTGGTGGGGGACATTTATGTTGGGTATAATAATAAATAATAAATAATAATAATAATAATAATAATAAATTATAATATAATAAAGCAAAAATATAAATACAAATATAAATACTTTTTTATGGGTGATCCCATACACAGGAATAACAGGTATAATAATAAATAATAATACAAATAATAAAATAGGCCTAAACACAAAAATAATAAAATGGTGGTGGTGGAGATGGTGGTGGTGTTGACACAAATAGGGTTGAGTTCATTTTCTGACCTGACCCACGGTCAGAAAAGGGACCCTACCCTATTGGTGTCAACACCACCACCACCTCCACCACCACCACGACCATCTCCACCACCACCACGACCATCTCCACCACCACCACCACCCCGACCATCTCCACCACCACCACCACCCCGACCATCATCACCACCACCACCCCGACCATCATCACCACCACCACCACCACCATCTCCACCACCACCATCTCCACCACCACCACCAAAAATGTTGACTGTACTTACTCACACTGCTGAGATTCCCTCGTGGCCACCAAGCCGTATATGTAGTGCTTTTTGCCCATAAAAAACTTACCTCCCAAGCACTTTCCACCAATAAATTATCGAGCAAAAATGCAAGCACTTTCCACCACTAAATTATCGAGCAAAAATGCACAGGGCTGAGGGAGCATGGCGACATATGCTCGACCAGTAATGAAAGTTTTTTCACTAAGAAACACTAATACAAGGTAAGATACACTACTTGAACGGATAAATAGCAATATAATTGACTGATATTTATATGAAAGTGTTCCACAAACAAGCAAAAAGTTTGTCAAAAAGCATGGCCCCTCGTGGGCTCCACCACCTTGGTTACGTAACACCAGAGAATGCTCGACCAGTAATGAAAGTTTTTTTCACTAAGAAACACTAATACAAGGTAAGATACACTACTTGAACGGATAAATAGCAATATAATTGACTGATATTTATATGAAAGTGATCCACAAACAAGCAAAACTTATAGGCAAAAAGCATGGCCCCTCGTGGGCTCCACCACCTTGGTCACGTAGCCTACACCAGAGAATGCTCGACCAGTAATAAAAGTGTTTTCACTACGAAATACTTATACAAGTAAGATACACTACTTCATGTGATAAATAGCAATATAATTGACTCGATATGGTATGAAAGTGATCCACAAACAAGCGAAACCATGGCCCCTCGTGGAGCCCACCTTGGTCACGTACACCAGACTAGCAAAACACATCACTAACATGGTTATTTTACCCTAAATAAGAATAACACAATAATCCATCGATAACCCAACGATATAGCACTTAGTTTGGGTTATATTAGGGCGGTACTACCAGCCAGGCTGGGCAAAATGGAGGCCCCTTGGTTTAAAGGGCCACGCACACCCACCTACTAGGCTGACTGAAGGGAAGAGACTGGCTCTCTCTACCACCGCGGGGCCCTCACAGGGACGCTAGGGGGTTGCTAGATGTTTCCACATGTACATCTAACTTATCGGACTTACCAGCCAAAAGACCGGCTCAATTGCGTCATAAACTTATTTTCTAGCAATATAATAAGTCCATATGACGCGATCGCGTCATGTGTTTTTGGTTCACTCTGCCATATGACGCGATCGCGTCATATATGTCTGGGAGAGTTAATAAAGAATGTTTCTTTAGAAGTTCTTGATTTCTCCCTCCCGAAGCTATGGCCGGGAAGAAGACAAACAGGGTCAGTCTCAGTAAGGGATAATGCAGGGTAGCACGCCAGAGACCATCACTACTGGGCGGCTCCAAAGGGGACGACCTGGGCAGACTCATCGGCAGGGGAATAACGGACGCCTCACCAACCCAGCCCTCGGCTGGTGTAGGATCCTTAACTTCTTCAGATATAAATAGTTAACTTACTGGCGAGGAGGCGGGAGACATGGTATTATTGCCAATGTACCCCACAACTGTCAAAGCCACACTGCGGGACCGTTAGAGGTCGGAGAAACTTGGGGCTGCCACAATAGACAGATTTTCATCTAACTTACCTAACTTACTGAGCTCCATATGACGCTAGAGCGTCATATAACTTATTAAAGAGCTATGAAGATAAGTTCATATGACGCTCTAGCGTCATATGAGATTTTTGGCATAAGTTCCATATGACGCGATAGCGTCATATGAGTCGGAGGGAGTTAATAGAATAAACAAAACTATATATAAACTATATAAAATTGACACGCAGCTTAATAAATAACTTTAGATTAGCCTCCTAGAATTTCAAGATTTATTATTCTCGACAGAGAAAAGAACTCAGATAACTTAACACCTTACGAGCGGCCTAGGCGGTAATTTCCATGTACCGCCCAGCGTTTTTTTTTTTTACCATAAATGGGGTTGTTTCCGTGCTCTTTTGCATGCATAAACAAGACCCAGAGCGTAATACAAGTATGTATCCCTGAAAGGGCGTAAATTGAGCTTTCCAATGACACCCGAACCATCCTTCTACAATCACTGGTTGTCTTGCAACGATCGTGCAACCGAAGGGCAAAAATCGCTAAAATACGGTAATTTTCTTACATTATTACGTGTGTAGCGAGTGAGAGGGTGGGGGAGGGTGCAATAAATCTTGTGAGCTCGGCGAGCGGTCAGGTGGTAATCTACGCTCCTCTCAAGGCTCCGCTCTCTCTCAGAGCACATTATGTGCTCAAAATTGCACTCGACAATAGCCGGGCCCCGCCATATAGTCCATATTTATTTCACTCTACTATAGCCGGGCGCCGTCAGATAAGGGTTAAAGAGTAATTAACTAAGTAAACAAAAACGAAAATTACACTCTTATAACAGGAACTGAATATTAAGGTTCTGAAGTGCAATACAAAAACAAAAAGTAACTTTACCTTACAGAACCAATGAAAATCTGTCTTATTATAGTTACAACAATATTGACTCCCTATCAGTTAAAATTCGTCTAATGTGGTAGAAAGAAAAGATAAAAAGAAACAAAAGAATATGAAGAGTGTTAAGCTCCTTTACCTTATTCCCGTTGATTCTGAGGCTGGACGTAGAGTGAAAAGACTAGCTCCCACAAACCCCTACATTACCTCTGACAAAACCCATAAATACAGAATGCGATAGGGAAGATAATTAGTTGAAGCACTGAAACCCCGAAAGAAACTGTATAACTATAATCCAAAGTTCGGGTAAAGAAAACGAGACTAAAATAAAGAAGGAACGAAACTCCATGAATAATCATAACCTTGAACCTTTACATAGTGAAACAATAGGAATGAAGCAATATGATTGAAACAATAAAAGTCCAAGAATATAATCTAATTTGAACCTTACCATATTAGGCGAGGAACTGACAGGGTTACATACATACGTACACACAGGGTTGCTCGGTACAGTTGCCTCCGAGTCTGTTACAAATAATGAAGATACGATATAATATTTATAGACAATACAAAAAATAGAGTAATAAAATAATTCATTGCATTTACATGGCTCTCTCCCAAAGTATCTAGCTATAGAGGTAGATACAATTACAAAGGTATATTTAAACAAGTACCCACTTACAACAAACAGTTATACCCAAGAAAATGTACATACTATAGTCGGTGGCTCGGCTTAGAAAATCTGCTCCAATATTATCTTTCCCAGGTATATGTACAAGTCTAAATCTGCTCCAATATTATCTTTCCCAGGTATATGTACAAGTCTAAATCTGCTCCAATATTATCTTTCCCAGGTATATGTACAAGGCTAAATCTGCTCCAATATTCTCTTTCCCAGGTATATGTACAAGGCTAAACCTAAATCTGCTCCAATATTATCTTTCCCAGGTATATGTACAAGTCTAAATCTGCTCCAATATTCTCTTTCCCAGGTATATGTACAAGGCTAAACCTAAATCTGCTCCAATATTCTCTTTCCCAGGTATATGTACAAGTCTAAACCTAAATGACTGTAAGCCTAGGGCCCACCGGAGCAATCTGTCATTGTTTCCTTTGAACTTCCTCAGGTATACTAATGGCTTATGATCTACTTCCAGAACGAATTCTGCTCCCAGTAGATAGTACTTAAACCTGTTAACTCCGAACACAATGGCTAGGCACTCACGTTCGATGGTAGAATACCTACGTTCCCTGTCAAGGAGTTTTCGACTAGCATAAGCAACCGGGAAGGGCGTATCACCAACATACTGGAGAAGAACCGCACCCAAACCATAACCTGAGGAATCAGTTCTAAGGACAAAAGGAAATGACATATCAGGGATTTTAAGAACCGGTTCATTTGCCAAAGCAGATTTAAGTTTCTCAAAGCTCTCAGTAGCCTCTTTACTCCACTCTAGAGGTTCTTTAACACCTTTTCTTAACATATCAGACAACGGTGAAGTAAGAGAGGAAGCATTTTCGATGAATTTCCGGTAAAAAGATATTAAACTTAGGAATGATCTTAAAGTTTTCTTGGATGAGGGGGGAGAAATATTGAGCACTGTCTGAACCTTATCATTAACAGGTCTGAGAGTCCGTCCATCTATAACAAAGCCTAAATACTGGATAGTGTGGAGACCAAAACTACACTTTTCATGCTTTACCGTCAAACCATGCTCACTGAGGCGTTGTAAGACAGTACGTACAGTTTTCACATGACTTACCCATGAATCGGCATAGATAACCACGTTATCAAAGTAGGACACATTCTCCAAACCTGCCAATGCAAGGCGCATTAGTCTTATGTATGTAGCACAGGCAGTGACCAGACCAAATGGCATACGGCAAAATTCCATCAAGCCTTTATGAGTAGGAAATGCTGTTAATGGCTTTGATCTTTCAGTAAGAGTAACTAGGTAGTAAGCTTTGGTTAAATCAAGCTCAGAAAAGTAATTTGCTCCTGAAAACTTATGAAGATCATCCTCTAGTTTACACATAGGTTCTGCATGGAATTCAGTGACAGCATTAAGAATTCTATAGCCAGCCTATACTTTCCATCAGGTTTCTTAACCATAACTACAGGAGAACAATGGGAGGATTGTGAAGGTCTTATAATTTCCTGACTTAAAAGGGTTTCGACTTCTTCCTGAAATTGGGGTTGAAGGTGGATAGGAAGGGAATAAATTCTTGGCTTAATCGCTCCGTAGTACAGAGAGTGATATCATGATACACAGTGGTGGTACAACCAGGTTTATCCGAAAACACATAATCGAACTCCTCAATAAGGTTGTTGATTTCTTCATTCTGCTCTGAAGTTAACTGGCTACCAAACTGTACCTTTGATCCATTAGAGTCATAAAGTTCTGAGAAAGGAGGAAAGGCCAGTTCTGAATCCAAGTTTGAATCATCCTCCATACTTACAGGTGAAACTAAAGGCTGATCATCAAAGGAAAGTGTGGTAGTCTCATCTAGTACATAATGCCAAGGAAATTTGCGCCCTATGGTAGTACTTCTTAAGGAGATTAGCATGATACAATTTTGAGTTTCCTGGTACATCTATCAGATAATTCACTTTATTCCTACGTTCTAATACCTTGTAAGGGCCTTTCCATGACATAAGTAATTTACGGTGATCATCTGGGAGCAAAATAAGCACTTCATCACCAGGCATGAATGTTCTATCCTGAGTCTTTAAATCAAAGTAAGTCTTGTAATTTTTAGCACTAATCTCAGCATTCTGAGCAGCTATCTTGGCGCAATCTTCTAGTTTATCTCTAAGCTCAAAGACATACTGATACAAAGGTCTATCGTCACTCTTTACAGTCTTATCCTCCCAGAGAGATCTCAGGACTGTCAAGGGACCTCTTATCTGTCTCCCATATAGTAACTCAAAGGCAGAGAATCCGGTGCGGTCACTGGGCATCTCTCGCAGGGCAAACATCAAAGGGGAGAGGTACCGCTGCTATTCTGTGGGCTTGTCCTCGCATACCTTTCTAAGAGAAGCTTTCATAGTGGAGTGAAACCTCTCAATCCTACCATTCCCACTAGGGTGATATGGAGTAGTGAAAAGGGGCTTAACACCTAACAGTCTATGCAATTCTTTCATCAAGTCAGATTTGAACTGGGTTCCATTATCCGAGAGTATTTCTTTGGGAATGCCTACCCTGGAATAGATTGAGATTAATGCTTCAGCTACAGCAATAGAAGATATATTTTTCAGTGGCATGGCTTCCGGAAACCCAGTGGCAAAATCTATCAATGTAAGAATGTACTGGTGTCCCTCCGATGATGGTGGATTTATGGCCTCCACTAAGTCTATAGCTAAATGTGAGAAAGGTTCTGTCATTATTGGCATAGGTTGGAGAGGTACTGGTTTCACCCGGCCTTTTGAAGAAAACCGCTGGCACTTGTAACAGGACCTGCAATAATCTCTAATGTCTGGGGTAAGACCGGGCCAATAAAACTGTTCCTTAATTCTAGTTTCTGTCTTCTTATGTGAAAGATGACCTGCAAGAAGACTTTCATGAGCCGTAGAAAGGTCAGACTTCCGGCAGTCAAGAGGAACAACTAAGGCTAACTTATCCACCCTGTCTCGTTTCTTTGACTTAATACATTTTCTGTACATAAGACCGTCAATGGTATCATACCTGAACATAATACCCTCTCTAGTCTCTTCGGTCTCACCTGAAGCGCACTTCATCCTAACAGTGGCTAGGCTAGAACAATTTTTCTGTAGGTCTGAAAACTGACTAGGAGTCACTTTTAAAGGCTCGATGGAAGGAGCTACAAGAGGATGGAGTTTCCTAGTTTTAGACAACCTAGTCTAGACGGCTAGAACATGCTTAGGGGTGTCAACAGAAATTGTAGGAGGATGGGTTAGTTCATTCTGTACAAAAATAGGGTTATCCCTCAAAGGAGGTTGGACTTTAAAAGGATCAGGATCAGGATCATGATTAGAGGCATTATCTGGGAGTTTAACCCCTGGGACATTACCGTACCTACTAAAACACTGCAAACATGACACTGCATTTGATGACAAACAGGCTGCATATCGTCTATGGAGGCGTAATCAAACCCCCTTGCATTGGGAAAATTATGTTTTTAAAAGGGCAGCTGCGCAGAGAGTTTATGATGGTGCTGAGAGGGATTATAACTCCCATCTTCAGGATGTTCTGGCAGGAGCTACACAGCCTCATAAATGGTGGTCCGCTTTGAAATCCTCTTTATTTGGAATAGATTCCTCCATGCCTCCTCTTTGTGATTCTGATGGCTCCATCTCTTTTTATCCATTATCGAAGGCCAATATTCTATCTAATATTTTTATTAATAAGCAGAGTAATCAGGAATTGTCTTTGCCATTGACATGTTTCCCTAGACCCAACCTCAATTCAATGGCATTCAAATCAGCTGAACTGAAAAGGTACTTGCTGGATCTTGATACCTATGGTGGCACAGACCCGGATGGGTTTTTCCCTCTCTTTTTTAAAAAGGTTGCAGTGGTCTTGGCACCTAAATTGGCAGTGGTGTTTAGGTTGCTTTTGAAATCAGGTAGTTTTCCTCTTTGCTGGCGTAAGGCTATTATCACTCCTATTCCAAAGGGAAATACTGCCTCATCATCTCCTAATGACTATCGCCCTATCTCCATTACACCTATCCTATCCAAGCTCTATGAGAGGCTTTTGTCCAGACGCCTTTCCTCTTATTGTAATAGTCATAATTTGATACCAAACTCACAGTTTGGTTTTCGTAAGGGACTGGGTACATGTGATGCACTTCTGACACTCACCCATGACTTGCAATCTTCATTGGACCAGGGACATGAGTCTCGCGTCGTGGCTATTGACTTTAGTTCTGCTTTTGATTTAGTCAACCATAAAGCACTTCTGTTTAAGTTACAGCTCATTGGTATTGGTGGCAATTTTTTAAGGATCTTTGAAGATTTTTTAACGAAAAGATCTCAGTCTGTGGTCATTGATGGGTGTCATTCCCCTTCTGTTACTGTTGTTTCTGGTGTTCCACAAGGCAGTGTCCTTGGGCCTTTGCTTTTTATTATTTTTACTGCTGACCTGTGTTCCGAGCTTGAAAATAAACTAATCTCCTATGCTGATGATACAACTTTATATGCGTCAATTGCATCACCAATAGATCAACACGTAATTGCTACTGCTCTGAATAGGGATTTAGCCAAAATTACATCATGGTGTGAACTTTGGGGCATGAAACTTAATGCTAGTAAAACACACTCCATTATCATCAGCAGATCTCGTACCTTGGATCCTCCCAATCCTTATCTACAAGTTTCTGGCGAGCAAATTGAGAATGTGGATACTCTGCGTTGTTAGGAGTTACTCTTGATCCCAAACTTACTTTTGAAAAGCATATTCGTTCTTTCTCCTCTTCCATTTCCCAAAAAATTGGTCTGCTTCGCAAGGTTTATAAAACATTTGCTTGTGACGCCACAGTTATCAAGTCTTTTTATGCTTTTATTTTGCCACATTTCGAGTACTGCTCACCTGTCTGGTTGTCAGCAGCTGACTGCCATCTCAAGTTGCTTGACAGGTCGCTAAATTCCATCAGTTTTATTCTACCTAATTTGTCTCTTGATCTGTGTCATCGACGTAAAGTTGGTGCCCTTAGTCTTTTATTTAAAGTTTTTAACAACCCTCAGCATCCCTTACATGGGGTTCTGCCTGGGCCCTATGTCCGGGCTCGTGCAACTAGATTCACAAGCAATCTTAATTATCTTGCCATGAGCCGTGTTAATTTTTCTACTACACAGTTTTCACGGTGTTTTGTGCCGGCCATGGTTGACTTGTGGAATAAGTTGCCAAATGAGCTAGTCAATTCAGCTAATATCTCCATTTTTAAGTCTAGAGTTAATGCTTTTTTGCAGCATTAATTCTAATTTTTAAACTTATTTTATTCTATTTTATTGTATTATATTTAAGCTTGATATCCTCCACTGCATAATATGTTATCTGTGTTTAATATGTGTATATGTACAGTACAGTATACAGTGTATGTTTTTATTTTTTCCTAAGTTGCCATAGTCTCTCTCCAGTGCCTCCGGGTGTTTTGTGTGGATTGATCTTGATGGTGCTTCTGCACCCTGGTTGGAGACTTCGGCATCTCATATAATAATAATAATAATAATAAAAATTAATGGGAGCTCTTATTACATCTGTCCAACCTTCAAAACAAGGGCATCGTAGGTAACACTTAACCTTGGGGAAAGTATCAACCCTACCTAGATAATCAGCTACTTCAACCTTATCACAATTAGTCACGTCTACATCAGGGAGGGCCTCCTCTGACACTATGATGCCGCTACACCCAGTATCCTGAAGTATGGTAGAGACACAGGCCCCATTGACTGTACCAGAGAACATGTATTGGGAGTAATTAAAGCAATCATCAAGACAAAACCCTATATGTACCTGAGGGGTGGGAGGAGAGGCATTAGTCTTAAATCTTGAGGGATTCTGAGGACAGTTGGGACGGATATGGCCCCTTTCACCACAGCCATGGCAGGTAACATTGGTATACTCACTCTTACCACGTGAAGTCTGATTTGGTTTAAACTTGATTGGGTAGGCTGTTCGGCAGTAGGTTGCTGAATATTTCCAGTCCTTTTAGGCTTACCCTTACTCTGAGAAATCCTGGAGGGAATACGGTGGGCAGAGCTCCAATTATCAGCCAGCTTGACTGCAGTCTCCAGATCTCTTACACCACTCTCCTTGATGAAAGTTCTCAATTCTGGGGTTACTGAGGACACAAGTTGATCAAGAATGAAATGGGATCTGAGTGAATGGAAATCTTTCTGAACGTCATTGGCTTCAACCCATTGGTCAAATAACCGGCCTAACTTAATAGAAAAGAGCTCATATGTCTCTCCTTCTTTAAGGCGACCTGATCTGAAATCCTGCCGGTAGCTATCAGAGGTTTTCTGGAAGCCTTTGAGTAAACCCTTCTTTAAGAGCTCATAGTCACCAGTTATCTCTTCGGATAGACTTGTATAGATATCCACACACTTGCCTGTCAGAACACTACCTAATATAGCAGCATAAGATTCCTGAGACACATTCAGCAACTGGGCAATTCTCTCAAACCTAACTAAGAAGGATCCAATATCTTCACCTTCTCGATACAATGGTAACGTGGGTCTACTAACATGGGCCTGGCTATCCAGGGACTTACCTGTTTG
Source organism: Lithodes maja (assembly GCA_037953745.1). Taxonomy (NCBI): domain Eukaryota; kingdom Metazoa; phylum Arthropoda; class Malacostraca; order Decapoda; family Lithodidae; genus Lithodes; species Lithodes maja. The sequence continues at coordinate 18,639 of JBAKBP010018290.1, read as the reverse complement.
AGCTTGTATTCTAGCCAACTCCAACTCATGTAGTCTCTCTGCCGCTTTAGCGTTCTCCTCATGTAGTCTCTCTGCCGCTTTAGCGTTCTCCTCATGTAGTCTCTCTCGTTCTCTTACCCTATCCTCCCTGGCTTGATTTTGGGCATTTATAACATACTTGGCAATATCTGGTCCACTAAGACCAATTAACTCCGCTTCCGATCTTAAGGCTTCTATTGTATGTTCCATGTTGCGAAGTAAAATATTAAAATATTGGAAATTTGACTCAATATAATGCAGCTATAACCCAACTAGACAAAAGGCTACTGTGATCAAGTACCTTTATAATTAGTCTCAAGATGGGGGTTTGTCACTTCCGGGCCCCAAGGACAGTGACAGGCCCGATCTGTCTACCGGACCTAAACAGAAACAAATGCATAGCTAAATTCCCAGTTCCAAATGGATACCAGATGTGATATGAGAGAATCCTGGCGAGGTCGCCACTTGTAAAGGCTCGGTAACATTAAAAAAAACAAGATTCTCACACCTAACACCCAAGGTAACCAAAAGGAAAAGTCAGAAATAAAACTTTACATTTATTTACAATTTATATAAAAGTTCTTGCCAAAAATTATTAAGTAGCAATTAGCTTCTGTAAGTGAAACCAAAAGAATAGTATAAATTAATATAATTCCCTCGAGTAGTCTACCCAGGTATACTTAGCCCCACTAATATTAATATTAATATTAATATTAATAAAGTATGTGTCTTTAGAAGTTCTTGATTTCTCCCTCCCGAAGCTATGGCCGGGAAGAAGACAAACAGGATCAGTCTCAGTAAGGGATAATGCAGGGTAGCACGCCAGAGACCATCATTACTGTGCGGCTCCAAAGGGGACGACCTGGGCAGACTCTCATCGGCAGGGGAATGATGGATGCCTCACCAACCCGGTCCTCAGCTGGTGTAGGATCCTTAATAGAATAAACAAAACAATATATAAACTATATAAAATTGACATACAGCTTAATAAATAACTTTAGATTAGCCTCCTAGAATTTCAAGGTTTATTATTCTCGACAGAGAAAAGAACTCAGATAACTTAAAGAGTAATTAACTAAGTAAACAAAAACGAAAATTACACTCTTATAACAGGAACTGAATATTAAGGTTCTGAAGTGCAATACGAAAACAAAAAGTAACTTTACCTTACAGAACCAATGAAAATCTGTCTTATTATAGTTACAACAATATTGACTCCCTATCAGTTAAAATTCGTCTAATGTGGTAGAAAGAAAAGATAAAAAGAAACAAAAGAATATGAAGAGTGTTAAGCTCCTTTACCTTAGTCCCGTTGATTCTGAGGCTGGACGTAGAGTGAAAAGACTAGCTCCCACAAACCCCTACATTACCTCTGACAAAACCCATAAATACAGAATGCGATAGGGAAGATAATTAGTTGAAGCACTGAAACCCCGAAAGAAACTGTATAACTATAATCCAAATTTCGGGTAAAGAAAACGAGACTAAAATAAAGCAGGAACGAAACTCCATGAATTATCGTAACCTTGAACCTTTACATAGTGAAACAATAGGCATGAAACAATATGATTGAAGCAATAAAAGTCCAAGAATATAATCTAATTTGAACCTTACCATATTAGGCGAGGAACTGACAGAGTTACATACATACGTACACACAGGGTTGCTCGGTACAGTTGCCTCCAAGTCTGTTACAAATAATGAAGATACGATATAATATTTATAGACAATAAAAAAAATAGAGTAATAAATACATTGCCTTTACGCTCTCTATATGCTTTTTTCTTTTCTTCCACAGCTATTCTTACCTCTTCTGTCCACCATGCTGTACCTTTCACTCCCCTCCCTCTTCTCCTCACTAACACACACCTCCTCACATGCTGTACAGATCTCATCCTTAAACACCTTGCTCATCTCCTCCACTTCCTCCATAACTTCCAGGTCGAACCCACCTAGTCGTCTTTCCACTGCTCTCCTGTACTGACTCCTCCTCCTGCAACCTCTCCACCCTCCTCACCATTCCACCCTCCTCTCGCCTCCCTCCACCTCTCCTCACCCACTTCGTTTGTATCCTAACCTTAGCTACCACTACATAATGATCAGACATATCAAAAGCCTTCGATAGAGTCTGGCATAAATCTTTAATTTCTAAACTACCCTCCTTCGGTTTCTATCCCTCCATCTGTGCCTTTGTCTCTAATTTCCTTTCCGGCCGTTCCATAGCCGCAGTTGTGGACGGCCATTGTTCTCTTCCTCACCCTATAAACTCCGGTGTTCCTCAGGGCTCTGTCCTATCTCCTATTCTCTTTCTAATTTTTATAAATGATCTCCTTAACTGTTCTTTAATTCCCATCCATTCATATGCAGACGACTCAACCTTACACTACTCCATTACTTTTTCAGAAGGCCCCAGCCAGCAATCCCTCAACGACAAACGTAATGAAGCCATACAACTCTTAAATTCTGATCTAAATACTATTTCCAATTGGGGCAGAGAAAACCTTGTTAACTTTAATGCTTCCAAAACCCAATTTCTCCATCGATCTACCCGTCAGGATCTCCCAGCGGACTATCCCTTATTCTTCAACAATACAAAAATCAACCCTTCATCTTCTCTCAATATTCTTGGTGTCTCTTTTTCTTCTGCTCTCATTTGGAAGGACCATATTACCAGTCTTGCTAAGGCAGCCTCCCAGAAGCTGGGTGTGCTCAACCGCCTTAGGGGGTTCTTTTCCCCTGCACAGCTTCTTGCTCTGTACAGGGGCATAGTGCGCCCTTGTATTGAGTATTGTTCACATGTGTGGGGAGGTTCCTCTCACACCGCTCTCCTAGACAAGGTTGAAAGGAAGGCCTTTCGTATCATTAACTCCCGTCCACTCACCAACTCTCTGCAATCTCTCTCTCTCCGCCGCAATGTTGCATCTCTCTCGCTATTCTATCGCTACTATAATAATCAGTGTTCCTCAGAGCTATCCCAGTGCATACCACCTCCTTTACGTAGGGCACGTGGTACCCGTCTTGCAACACAATCCCACCCCTACTCTGTGCAACTCTCCAACCCAAGAGTGAAACGTTACTCTCAAACTTTCTTCTACTCAACAGCTGAGCTCTGGAACTCTCTCCCAGAATCAGTTTTTCCCGCTTCCTATGACTTAAATTGCTTCAAACTCTGTGTGTCCAGGCATTTTGGCTCGAACGTCCCTTGATTTTGGCCCTGTCACTCTTTCAACTATGGGGGAGGCACTCGCTATAGGCAGTTATGCCTTTTGCCTCCCTCAATCACATAGAAAAAAAAAAAAAAAAAAAAAAAAAAAAAACAGACCCCCTCCAATACCCCTATACAGTGTATACACCCTAGCATCCATCACAGATTTCTTCATTCGTTCATCCACACATACGTAATCAATCAATGACTTTCGTTCCACCACTCTCTTATCCTTCATCGTCAACATCCGTTTCCATGTGTACCTGTGGATCATTCTGTGTCGGAAGAAGGTGTTAGCTATCCACAGCCTCCTCCCCACACATACGTCCACAAGTGGACTACCATTCCCATTCACCTCTGATGGTACCCCCCACCCTCCCACCACTCCCTCAACTTTCCTATCACCCACCTTACCATTCATATCCCCAAGCAGAAATATTCTTTCGTTCTTGTCAAACTTCTCCAGGCACGCCTCCACATTCATCCAGAACTCCTCTTTCTTTCTTTCAAGTATATCCTCTGTCGGGGCATACACGCATACAATCACCCACGTTTGTATTCCTACTTTCATTCTCATCCACACAATCCTTGAACCCACAGACCCATACTCTCTTACACAATCGTTCCATTTGCTACTTACAAACAAATATGCACCTTCTCTCGCTGTTCCTTCACTCACTCCAGCACACACACCCATTCCACACTCCCACTCTCTCACATCTGAACCTTTCCATTTGGTCTGTCATTCCACATACATCCAGCCTGTCATTCACTAACACTTCCAGAACCTCTCTCTCTTTTGTGCCATCATTCATGCCACTAACATTCCACGTAGCCATTCTCAGAATGTCCGAAGGTATGTCCTTAGTCAGTCGTGGTTCGTCAATGTAGGTTCCGTCCGCATCCGAGGCTGTTCGTTCATTTTTCTTTACTTAGATATTTTTTCCGGGTGGGGTTCGCAAGCCCACCGACCCAACCTCTTTAGTCGCCTCTTACGACACGCAGAAGGCACGTGGGGCATATTCTATTCCCTAACCCCCAGGGGGGGTTACTTTACATTTATCTGCATTGAAACTTATTTGCCAAATTTGGGCCCAACATGACAACTTATCTAGATTGTGTTGCATATCGTCATATGGTGAAAGGGAGGGTCTTGACTATGGTGTGTGAGGGGGTCCAGGGCTACTCAGAGGAGTCGGGTTGCTTGAACTCGTCCTCTATGGACCTCTTGCGCACTGTGGTGTAGTGTTGGGGAAGTCCTCTTCCTACACTAACCAGTCCTCAGCCCTGAATGGCACAACCTAGACCCTCTCCCCCCTGATGTATAAGTCAGGGTCCCCGGGCTCCCCTGAGGAGTTCGGGTACATCCCCTCCTCCACTCTTCCCCTATAATGTAATAGGGTGTCTCTGGTGTTACGCAGTCCCCCTGTGATAGGGGTGTCTCTGGTGATAGCAGTCCCCCTGGTATCTGAAAGGGGTGTTTCCGGGTGGATGGGACTCGATAGCCTTGGCGGGCAACCCATCTAGGGGAAAAAACCCTAAGAAAATTACCAATGGGCGACATGCTAATCGGTGCCACTTACTGGTGGCGATCTCTTTAACAGATGGGGAGATTGGAAGCACCAGTTGGACAAGGCAATACCCAGGGGAGGCCTTTAGCCATATGACGCATAGATATAGCTGACGCTGTTTCATTTGTCTAGCTTTCCTTACTGTTTCTGTTTGTGCCTCACCTACACAGAGTGATCCAGTTTGCTCTCACAAACACCTCCTCCTACTATATCTACTTCAGTACACTAAACAAGCGCACCACATTTCTTTCTGTCACAAAGAAAACAAAATATTCATCTCTACCAGATGAGTCTGGCTCGGTAGTTTGTTCGTCCCTACTTGGGTTTATTCGGTCTGGATTGAGTTTTTAATTTCCTACCTACTTTCAACTCTGGGGGAGGCACTTGTCACAGGCAACTCTGCCTTTTGTCTCCCTCATCCACATAGAAACAAAAATATGTATAAACAATGACAAAAATAAATAAATAAAAGTTAATATAAACATTATCTCCCTAGATGACCTAGATAGAAGTAGCGTTGGGCCAGTTGGAAATGTTGTTGGCTGTCTGTTCATTTAATACAAGGTCTATACATTATGGGTATGAAAGGGGTATTTAAAGTGTCCATAACAGTACACTCCTATAAAGATGTATTGGTGCTAAGGGTCGGTTTATATATATATATATATATATATATATATATATATATATATATATATATATATATATATATATATATATATATATATATGTGTGTGTGATTATATATTTGTATTTTGTTTTTTATTAATAATGGTGATTAATGGTACAGGGTGGATGGGACTCGTTAGCCTTGGTCGGCAACCTATCTAGGGGAGACAACCTTATAAAAATCTGGGTGGATGGGACTCGTCAGCCTTGGTCGGCAACCTGTCTAGGGGATGATAACCTGATACAAATCCGTACTGCTTACCGAAGGGTAAGGCAGGTTAGTGGATGGACTAGCCGAACACCACTGTAGAAAAATAGTGCTAACAAGATACACAGAGGGCCTCGGAGCCGGACGGATCCTAAATTGAGTGGTCAATCCTGTAAGTCCTTCATTAAACTGGCTCGGGTTGTCCCTCTTACAGGGAATAAGTCCTCTTGGGGGCATTCTGTGTATGGCCACCCTCATTAAGGAGAGTAAGGCGTCTGGCAATAGATAGATAGATAGATAGATTAATGGTCATTATCATCATCTTTATCATTATTATTAGTAGTAGTAGTATTATCATGATTAACAGTACTAGCATTATTATCATTATTCAGATATTATTATCATTCTTTTTTCATCTTCTACTTATTCTTATTCCTATTACTATTATTATTATTATTATTATTATTATTATTATTTCAGATGGACTTTATTCATCGCAAGTTTCAAGTGACCTATTGGTAATGTATTTATTATAATGTAAAACTTGCAACAACAAAAAAAGGGGGGGGGGGGGACGACACAATATAAAGACAACATAACTTATAGAGACAAGATTTATTAGATGGTTTTTAGTGTTATTTTGTATTTATTTTAATGTGTTCTTGGACAAATAATTAAGCTGGTTTTACTTGTGTTTATTTATATATTTTCATTTCTGTTTAGTCAAACGATTATACTGCCTTTAGTTATATATGTTTATTTGTTTTCATTTGTGTTTAAAACAAATAATTATTCTGTCCTTAGTTATATATATTAATATATTTTCATATATGTTTAGACAAATTTAAATGATTAGACTGTTTTTAGTGTGGCATATTAATTATTTTCATTTCTATTTAGACAGATACTTATAATGTGTTTAGTTATATTTATGCATTTATTCTTTTTTGTTTAGACATAATTATAATGTCTTCATTTATCTGCATTTTTGTATAGACAAATAATTATGCTATTTTTGTTTTATTCATTCATATATTTTCAGTTGTGTATAGGCAAATAATTGTACTTTATTTGTATATATATATATATATATGTATTTATTTAATTTGTGTATAGAAAAATAATTATTCTACGTTATATTTATCTATGTATTTGTTTATTTAACATTTTACTTTTTTTGCGTTATTTTTATTATTTAATTGAGTTTAGAAGTAAAGTTGGTTGGTGAAAAAATATAAATTTAAGTATGCTCCCTAGACCTCCATCAAGCTACAGATAATACCCCGAAGACCCCCTTTCGAGATAAACTCGTACATTCTTCCGTAGAAAAAAATTCTCAGCCGATGGCCGGTTCCTCATAAGTTACAGAGTCGTTTTTTTCTACTGAAAAATGCACAAATTTATCTTGTTGGATATTATCTTAAGCTTAATGGAGATCTAGGGAGCCAACTTAATACAAACAATAAACTTAAACTGAGAGAAGCATGTCTCTATGAGACTTATGTTATGGTTTGATGGAGGTTTAGAAAGAAAAAAGAAGAATGAAAAAGAAGATATTAACGATATGTATCCCCCCCCCCTCTCCCCCCAATAGGTTGATCAGTACCAGTACACCACCTGGCCAGACCACAGTGTACCCCAGAACCCCATTGGTCTAGCCCTCCTGTTGAAGGAGGTACTGGCAGCCCAATACCAGGGAGCTATTACTGTACATAGTAGGTGTGTATATACAGTAGGTCTGTGTGTGTGTGTGTGTGTGTGTGTGTAGGTGTTTGCTAGTGTGTGTGTGTTATAGTGTCCCCAGAACCCCATTGGACTGGCCCTTATGCTGAAGGAGTTACTGAAGGCCAAATACCAGAGGACTGTTGATTAAATTAATTATCAAAATACATCATAATCTTCACAGGGCAGCTATTACGAATATTTAGTTGCGAAATATATTGTTGTTGTTGTTGTTCCCCAAGCTGCCTGGCCGAACAGCCCCAAGTCCCCGAGCAAGGCCAAGGCCATAACCGAGCGCCCCCACAGAACCCTCCCTGCCGACCACAATAAAGCCTGGGTGACCGAAGCCACTCCTGCAGGGAGCTGAGGAGGGTGCGGAAACGCCCGGGAAACCAAAGCCCCACCCAGGGGCCTGTGCCCCTTAGCAATTATGAAGAGAAAGTTGAGGGGCAAAGGAAAAATGTGACGCTTTGGCTTCCAATCTTGGTAGATTGGGAGGTCAATCCACGGAAGAGACGCCGTCACTTGAGACCTAGAAAATATATAAGTAAAAGGAACAGTCAGAGTAAGCTATGGGTATGGCAGAGATCGCTCAGTTCTCACTCTGATAGACCAGCCCATCACCACTGAAATATATTGTTAGTTGAGAAACCCTAGCCCTAATATGATGCCTAAGCATAGTAATGTCATATATTCCCTTTAGATATCGATAAATCAGTTGCTAAAGGCTGCAGTTTACCTTCAGCTGAGAGGAAACTGAGTAATGATGATTATATCTGTTTTGATCCATTTTGGCTAACTGTACATCCCATTTGCTCTAGCCCGTTTTGATTTACAGAGGCTGGGGCCACGATTTCTGGCCTACCTGAAATGAGTGAACTTAAATTATTTTTATTCATTTATCTATTTACTCATTGTTTTGTTACAGCGCTGGCATCGGTCGTACTGGCACCGTGATCCTGGTATTGTGGTTGTTGAAACAACTGAAGATCAAAGAGTGCATTAGCCCGCATGATGCTCTCAGCTTCCTTAGAATCAGCAGGCCTAGGCTCGTCGAAAATACGGTAAAACTTCATGTACTCATTCGTCACTGTTAACATTTTAGGGTTAAAGTTCCTTTTTTTTTTTTTACTAATTAATTATTATTTAAATTCTCTTAGTGTTATTGTGTATTTGTTTGTCCCTACAGTAGACCTGCTGCAAGATTTTAACCCCTCGAGTACCAGTAACACACGTTATGCGTCGGCAATGTTATGTAACGCTAAGCCCCAGCGCTGCATAGGGTGCGTCGCGGTTAATTACTCCGGTCTTATGGTGCCTAGACGCCTCAGATTTGTATGGGAACTGCGTAAGTATAAAAACCTTCGAGTGCGGAGACATTTGGAAATTTTTCTACCAAGAAAATGTAATATTTTAGCTTGAAATGAGGTCTGGGGGGCGGGGGGTTTTCTTAACTTAAAAGGATGTCTGGAAAGGCGTTTTGTATTAGCTTGAAGTGGGGCTTGGGAAATTAACAAAACAAAACATAAATCATGAAGGTCTGTGAGAGAGTCTTTGAGGGTTTGATCAGGCAAAGCATCTCCATTGATGATATGCACTTTGGTTTTATGCCAGGATGTGGTACAACCGATGCTATCTTCATGGTCAGGCAGATACAGGAAAGATACTTACTAAAAGGCAGTGATCTTTACTTTGTGTTTGTAGACCTGGAGAAGGCCTTTGACAGAGTGCCTAGAGATGTTGTGCAGTGGGTTATGAGGAAACTTGGTGTGGAAGAGTGGCAGGTGCGTGTGATAATGAAGATGTATGAGGATTCGCGAACTGCGGTAAGGGTGAAAGGTGTACTGAGTGATGAGGTCACAGTCCGTGTTAGAGTTCATCAGGGTTTAGTGTTAAGCTCCCTCCTCTTTATTATGGTCCTGGAGGCACTGTCTAGAGATTTTAGATCCGGACTCCCGTGGGAACTGCTTTATGCAGACGATTTAGTCCTAATAGCTGACAATGTGCAAGAAGCTGAGGCCAAATTCAGAAGATGGAGAGAGTGCATGGCAAGCAAGGGTTTAAGAGACAATATTAACAAAACCAAGGTTATGCATTGTAGATTGAGACAAGGCAATGTGGAAAAGAGTGGTGCATACCCATGTAAGTGTGTGGAAAGGGTGTGGACGCTAACTCGATTCGGTGTAGCGTCTGTCGAGGTTGGGTGCACCATGGGAGTAAGCACTGTAGTAGAATAAAAGGACCCCTGCCGAAGGATGAGTCAGAAATTGAGAAATTTGAGTGTGTAGTGTGCAAGGGCGAGCTTGTGTTAAATGATGATCCTGTGGCTGTGAATTTTGAAAATAAGTCAATGGAGCTGGTGGGCAGGTTTTGTTACCTAGGAGATGCCATCTCTGCCGGTGGTGGGGCCGAGGCTGCCACTGTCGCTAGAATTAGATGTGGCTGGGGAAAGTTCAGAGAACTGCTGTCAATTCTGACCATGAAAAGAATGCCTCTCCCCCTGAAGGGAAAGGTGTATGCCTCATGTGTTAGAAGTGCAATGACGTAGGCCTCAGAAACATGGGCCGTTAAAGTAGAGGATGTCAACAGAATGGAACGTAGTGAGATGAGCATGGTGAGATGGATGTGTGGGGCCAAACTGCAGATAGAATACCTAATGATTAGCTGAGCAGACGCTTAGGTATAAAGAGTATTAGCGAGGAGATGCGTACAAGTAGACTGGGATGGTATTGGCATGTGGAGAGAATGGATGAACAAAATTGGGTGAAAAGATGCAGGTCTGTGATTGTGGAGGGAGCTGCACCAAGGGATGGACCGAGGAAGACCTGGAATCGGGCTATACGTGCCAATCATGAATCCAAAAACTTGACAAGTGAAGCACCCCTTAACAGGGTTGCCTGGAACGCCACCATTAGGACAAGAGACTGAAATTGCACGTATGTGTGGAACACTCTGTCTTAAAATGTTATGTATTTATGTGTGTATAAAATAGTAAACATGTGGACTGAGCTAATATTTCCCCCACGTTCCCACAGATACAGTACAAGTTCGCCCACGAGTTGTTGCAGGAGATAATGTACGGGGAGCAGACCAGCGTGGCATCTGGGGAGTTCTGTGAGCGCCTGCCCTCCCTCCGTGCTGACTCCATCCTTCTGCAGCAGTACAAGGTAAAGTATAATATGGCTTCTGGAGGAGTTCTGTGATCTCCCTCTGTGCTCCGTGCTGACTCCATCCATCTGCAGCAGTAGGCTACAAGGTGAAGTATTGGACTTCTGGAGGAGTTCTGTGATCGCCTTCCCTCCCTCCGTGCTGACTTCATCCGTCGTATAACAATAATAAAATTTGTTGTTAGATATCAGGCGCTGAGAAGGTAAAGAATGGTTTAAGATTACAAGCGATGGACACTCAATGACGTTTTGGAGAAACCAATCACCTCGTACCAAGTGTTGATTCAGGATCACGGGCTACCATTGGTATGACCACATTTCAAATCAACCCCTACTCTCTGAAACTGATTTGAGACATATTGGCTGCATTGTCCGTGAGTGCCAGTTTCGGCTATATGGGCACGTGGCATGCATCAATGTAGTCAACCCTGCTCATGCTGTGATTTAACTATTTTTAGGGCGGGTGAAGTCTATAATATTATGTTTTAGCAACATTTAGACAATTTTAGGCAGCTTAGGAAAGATCTGTGGTAGTTAAAAGGGTTAATAGCAGCAGTTTGTAGCCCTATGATTAATAGAGGTTCTTCGCAAGCTGAATATAATTGTCTAATTATTACTATAATACAAGGAAAAGGACAGCACCAGCACAGAAAGAGTTAAACCAAGATCATAAGCTTTGCAGTGACCAAGGCAGTTGAGAAGATTTGTTGTATTTGTTGCTGCGAAAATATTGTCTGATGGTTGTGCAATGTGCAAAGTAAAATATGTTGTGGTAACTTACAATCACCATCACCCCGTTCTTAACATTAAGCATCTATTACGAACCCCAATGTACTTGAATAAACTACTGAAAGCATAATTTATGGTCCTCCCGGGATTCGAACTTGGGACACCACACCCAGTACATAAGCATCTAAACCATTACACCACCAACATAGTTAAAGGTTGAGTACACGATCACGAGTAATATTAATATTCAAATTTTGGTATAATATTATATCCTGGCCGATGGACATGGCCAGGCAATAATTGTCTTTTCATATTTGACTTCAAGCTCTCCAGACATGACAATTAAAATATCATCAGGCTTGTGGTCACTCCGTATGTTCATATCATCGGCTGTTGGAGGTCATCAAGAGCGTATGTCTACTTGAACACTCTTTGACTGATATCACAGAGAAATAGGGCATCAACTGTATTCGTGATAAGAGAAACACTATGTGGGGTAGGGCCTTAAAATATGTTTTACTGACACCTCAGTTTTTTTTAATTCAGGTTTTTCGGTGCGACCTGATGTAGCTGTAAAGCGAGATGATAAAGGCCCATCCTTATCATGATTATAGATGTTGCTCCTTTTCTCCGTGGCATCGTTCAAAGAGTGTTCAAGTAAAATCTCAACAATAAACCCACTTGAATAACATAAGTCCTTCTTGAACTGCATACAATCCTCTAAACATGAGCCAGAATCAAAGGTAAAAAGGCGTAATCGTCTTGAAGGGGATAAAAGACGTGATAATCTTGAAGGGGTTAACAGAGAGCCTATATTTACGTGTTACAGAAGCCGAAGGACCTACCGAAGGACATGAGCTTCACCTTGGCCAAGAATCCGGACTTCGCGCACCTCAACAGGAACCCGGGTTAAGGGGAGGCAGTTGTTTTTTTCGAGTCCTCCTCCTCCCTCATGTTTAACCCTTTTAGTTATGAGATTTCAAGACATTCGCCCCATTTGTTTGGCAATTTTCAGACCTTTTGCCCCATTTATTTGCCAATATTAACCCGCTGAGCCCCGGCTAGTTATATTATTTTGTTCATCCTATTCCCAACCGATTTTCACTTTTTTTTATTGTTTGCTAAAATGGAAGACAAGGGTGAGATATGAAAAAAAAAAAAAAAAAAAAACTCGCCTCGGATATTTTTTTTTAGGGGGAGGGGGAGCCTCAACATTTTTTGTTTAGCTTAAATGGAAGAGAAAGGTGAGAAATGAAGAAAATATATAAAAATACTCACCTCGGTCATTTGGGGGGCGTGGGGGGGGGGTCAAAAGTTCACCTCCCCCGCATGACCACCCGCCCGGCAGCACTAGGGTGAATACTGAGTATGGCATTGTAATGTGTACATCGTAAGGAGTGTCTCACACAAATCTCAACCCTCTAGCTCCCATACGACAGGAGTAATGAAGGTCCAAATTCGCGGTGAAGTAAGTGGGTAAAGTAGCCCCACTAAGCCCACAACCACTGTCCGCGCGGCTGTCTTGGCCCGCTCACACCTACCGGCCCGGCTCGCCCACACACTACGGTACCTCCCCCTCCTATTCTCCCGCCATTTCCTACCTTACGAGCCACGTAACTGATTTTAATATGCCGGACGCACATGATGCGTCGCTGGGAGCTGGTGATCAAAAACTGCCGACGCATCACGTGCGACGCTGGGTCTCAGTGGGTTAAGACCTTTCGTGCCATTTAGGTGTCGATTTTTTTCCTGGCGAGCGATAGCAAGCCTGTATTTGAAGAGAAATCGGCCTTTGGCCGGGACATTTTTCTAGCGAAAAATGTACACATTTATAAATCACCCATAAGTCTTGTGGGTGAATTTTTAAGTTTGATAGAGGTTTAGAGAGCAAACTAAACCCCCTCCTTAAACCATTGAGCCGAACCAGTAAATTATGCTGCACAATACCGTCTGAGCTCCCTTAACAGAGATACTATATTTACGTGTTACAGAAGCTGAAGGACCTACCGAAGGACATGAGCTTCACCTTGGCCAAGAATCCGGACTTCGCGAACCTCAACGGGAACCCTGAGATTCTGCCAGGTGAGCTGATGGGTTAATTAAGGGGGATTTGTATTGATTTCTTCATTTATTTATGTACAGTTGTAGTGAGGCAGCTTATCACCAAATTTCATAGGGATGGGGACATGCCGGATAAAAGCACCAAATTTTGATAAGGCAATCTTCAGAAAAAATGTATACTCTTTCAGACCGTGCGTATATTTACCCAACATGGTGCAAAATTGTCATGTTTCTTGTTTTGAGGTATTTTCTGAGTATGGTTGCTCATTATTTGGCCCATTAGGGGTGTTTATAATTAAATCACATGAAATAATCATACTGACAATTAAGTAGGAGAGCAAAGCATGAAGGTCAGTTCAAAGGTTTTAATGGAGGCATCTGCTAACAACTGACATTAAAACATGGAAACATGAAGTGTTAATGTCTTAACCCTTAAAGATCGGGGCCCGACTTAAGTCCGAATCGAGAAAATTGGACTAAATGGCGGGGCTCGCCTTAAGTCCGAGGGCGTATTCCCGCCCTAATTTAGGTGGAAAGCAAAACCTGGTGGTCAGGCGGTGTACTACAAGGTCCCACCCACACATCCCCACTGCGTGACCATGACTCAGTAATCCTCAAGCCGTAATGGAAGGTCAAGATTTGCCCGTGTCCGATTCGGTGGCCGCCACCCCTAGTGCGTCGCGCCACCCTACTCATCACGCCCGGCTCACCGCCCAGGAACTAGATATCATGCTGAACTCTTCAGAACTTTCTAATAGGCTGTTGAATGAAACCATGGAAGGTCTGGGTGAGAGTTTTGATAGTGTGGATGACTCGGAAGACGAAAATATGCCGATCAAAGGCTTTCACCCCAAGCATAATTTGTTTGTCGCAAATGTTGTGGCTGATGTTGCACAGACCGTTGAGCAAAATGGAGACGTTCCTGACGAAGAACATACTGGTGTGGGTGTTGGTAAGTACAAATTACATTTTATAATTGCTTGAAAGTTTGATTGCAAGCATTTTATCACCTTACGAGCGGGTGGTGGAGTATATTTCACTGTGCCGCCCAGCATTTTTTGTTTACCATAAATGGGGTTGTTTCCGTGCTCTTTTTCATGCATAAACAAGACCCAGAGCGTAATACAAGTATGTATCCCTGAAAGGGCGTAAATTGAGCTTTCCAATGACACCCAAACCATCCTTCTACGATCATTGGTTGTCTTGCAACGATCGTGCAACCGAAGGGCAAAATCGCTAAAATACGGTCATTTCTTTATATAATTACGTATGTAGCGAGGGAGTGAGGGTGGATGTAAGTGGAGTACATCTCAGTTGGTCCTCGGCGGCCGTGGTGAGCGGTCATAAGAAGATTGTGGTCTACAATATACCTTTTTATAATTGCATGTGACCTTGTAATTGCTTGAAAGTTTGATTGCAAGCATTTTATAGCGTATTATTTGCAGGCGTTCGGTAAATTTCTCACGATAACCAGGGTGTACGGTACATTTCTCACGATAATACAAGCAACAACGAAGCTTGGCAAAGATTGTGGTCTACAATATACCTTTTTATAATTGCATGTGACCTTGTAATTGCTTGAAAGTTTGATTGCAAGCATTTTATAGCGTATTAGTTGCAGGCGTTCGGTAAATTTCTTACGGTAATACAAACAACGAAAGATTGAATATTTGTGCTTGGCATTATATGATTGTGGGGAACATATTGTTACGGCTGGATCGGCAATACATATTCGGGATTCTTGATCGTAGGACAGAAATGGCTTATGTGACAACGACACGCTCGATTCCAGTCCCAAATACTATATGCTCCAGACAACAAAAGCACCAACGCCCTACAGAGTTATCGTCTATGGTAACGAGGTACCTTAACTCGGCGAAAGTGTACAACAGGGGTAGGCTATGAGGCTAAACTCCCTCAGACATTTATAGGTTACGTTATGACTAAAGAAATGCAATACTCAAGAAACTACGTTAATATTAAGCCTCTAATAATGTAGAATAGAAGCAGGCTAAAGGTATGACAGTGAAATGCTAAATGACAAATGTACACGCCTACTTGAAAGCGCGTGCACTAGAATAACTGTCCCCTACTAACATGCACTAGCATGTAGCATACAAGATGTTCATGATCCAGTAGATACCTAATAATACACATGGAAGGAACATAAATAGTAGTCACTTATTGTAATAATGAATCTATACTTGGAATAACTAAAAGGTTGCAGGCAACAGTACTGCGCCGGTAGCCTACTACCGCATAGGCTACTTCGCTTCTCTCACTCTGTCTCCCCTCTGAGTCCGTATGCGCCCTACGCAACGGAACTCCGGACACAGCAGCAAAACGACAGTGCAGTTAATTGATACATGAAAGTATTAATAGTGTTGTCTTGTGTGTGAGTAATGTGTATTGTAAAGTGTTACATACATAAACTTAAAGAGAGCTGCAATGCATAGTAAAATAAAGATATCACCCACTCATCATCCCCATGTGTTCTAGCTAGCAGGCCAAGTCACAGGAACAACGAGTCCCAGCACCGAAAGCGAGAACCCAGGAAAAGACTGTAGAGAACACAAGGACAGATAAATTACGTTACTCTACTATACCGGCACTACGAGCGAGCTGTAGTCTCTGGTACTGCACTCGCTCCTGGCTCGGTAGGCAAATCAAGGCTAAGTCCTCACCCCTCTACAGACAACTCCTGGGCATGGTCGGGCTCTTACACATGGCACTAGTCTAGTCACAAATTGGATGATGAGCTGGGCATATAACTCGTGAACATGTAGAACGTTCACCAACTATCCTCATCAAGAAGATCGCTGTTCACATTAACCCCTTAAATCTAATACATGTAAATATATGCTTGTCCTAAGAGTAATACGAGAGGTGAGTGCTGAAACTCCTTTAGGACCTCAAGGGAAGGGTATGCATTTAAATAGAGAGAAGAATGAAATGAGAGTAATGTCGTCAGAGAGAAAGAGTGCAACCGTGAGAAATTGGGAGAGAGGGCAAGGGATGTTAGAATCTCAAAGGTTCTAGGCAACCTGGTCATAGAGCACACAGCGAGCCTCCAGGCAATGTGCTGTACGACAACATGGGCAGCCCAGGCAGCATAGGCAGGCGGCAATGTACTACCAACCCTGTCGCACCTAGCTATAAGCGCAGGGCTGCCAACCGGTCCATACGTCTGGCAACCACCACTCCGGCAGCGTGGCGCACCGCTACCCTCTCGCTCTGAAGTCTAACTCACTCTCTCTCTCTGAATTCCCACTGTCTTATCTATCAACTTCTCTATTGATACTACATATTAAATGGAAGGTCTCGACATGGCTTAAAACAAAACCCACCACTGGTTAGCAAATGACGAGACCTTTGCAGAGATACAAAGAACATAGTTATACGTTGTCACACTCAATATAAGCAGCCAGCACGGTACAACGCGGTACACGCACCGTGACGGTACAGTGGAGTACCAAGGAGTACAATCAGGTTGCGTTGCCACGCACTGGGCGTCACAGCCCCCCCAAGATTTTAGATAATCGACCTTAGAAGCATTATCAAAATCTGACAGGCAACCAACCGACCTGCTACCCTTAGCTGCCACTAATTGCAAAAGGTGCACAACAACTGAAGTGTGAATTATACATAAAACACAATATCGCATGCATCATGCTACAACAATAAAGACTTACAAAACTAAAAAAAAAAATTTCTCGTTTATTTTATTGTTTTATAATCTTTTTGGACGGCGTTATGATAGCCTAATTTTACTCCTGCTCAACCCACACACCGTGCACGACTATCCTGGATCATCAACCCTTGATAGACAATCTGCTATCACGTTCTCACTCCCGGCAATATGCTGAATGTTGAGATTATACTCTTGGAGCATTAGGGACCACCTGGTCAACCGCATATTCCGATTGTGAAACTGATTTAGGAATTTCAAGGGATGATGGTCC
This sequence comes from Lithodes maja, assembly GCA_037953745.1. Lineage (NCBI taxonomy): Eukaryota > Metazoa > Arthropoda > Malacostraca > Decapoda > Lithodidae > Lithodes > Lithodes maja. The sequence continues at coordinate 1,327 of JBAKBP010018290.1, read as the reverse complement.
GTATAAATCGTCACTACCGGGCCGTAGGCTGGAACATAAACTTCGAAATGTTTGAGCGACAAGACGATAGCAAGAAGCTCCTTCTCTATAGTCGAGTAATTCCTTTGTGCCGAATTAAACTTGCGAGAAAAGAAGCTCACTGGGTGTTCCAAGCCCTCGGAATCAGTCTGCAGTAACACTGCCCCGGCACCCACACCGCTGGCATCAGTCGCCAGCTGAAAACTCCTGGAGAAGTCTGGGGCTCTCAAAATCGGATGTGTACACAGCAGGTGCTTGACTAGGTCGAAAGCCCTCTGACACTCCGCAGCCCAACAGAACTTCACTGACTTCGACAGTAGATCAGTTAACGGTGCTAAGACAGTAGAGTATCCCCGGATGAAGCGCCTATAATAGCCTATCATACCTAGGAACCGCATGACCTGGCGCTTAGTGGTGGGCCTGGGAAACATATTGATAGCCTGTATCTTGCTCAGGGGGGGGCACACCCGGCCTAACCCGACCACGAAGCCAAGATACTGCACAGTAGCCTTTACAAACTCGCACTTCCTCAGGTTCACCACCAGCCCAGCATCGTGCAACTTCCCAAACAGGGTCTCTAAGTGCCTTAGGTGATTTTCAAAATCGTCATCATACACTATCACGTCATCAAGGTAGACCGTGCAGTTAGGGATTTCGTCACAAATATCGTTCATCAGGTTCTGAAACGTGGCAGGTGCGTTCTTAAGCCCATAAGGCATTACGTTACATTGGTAGGTCTTGCCATCTACCACAAAACCACAAACTTGCTTAGCTCGGTCCGACAGGGGTACTTGCCAGTAGCCTTTTACAAGATCAATTTTAGTAAGGTACTTTGCATTCCCTATCTTGTCCACGCTGTCGTCAACTCGAGGCAAAGGGTAAGGGTTGGTAGTGGTCAAGCCATTTAGCCTACGAAAATCTATGCAGAACCGCACCTTGCCGTCAGGTTTTGGCTGCAACGTGACGGGTGATGTCCACTTCACATAACCTTCAGTGATCATCCCTCTCTCAACCATGTACTTTAACTCCTCCCGTAAAGCTGGCAACTTTACCGGGGGCACACGGTAGGGCACTGACTTGAAGGGCACATTATCACCGACGTCCACGTCGTGCGTTACCTGAGTAGTGAGACCTGGGTGTTCGGCGAAAACAGAGGGGTATGACCTGAACAGGCCTAGGACAGCAGCACCCTGGTGCTCAGGCAGGTGACTTACAGCTTGCCTAGCCTCTTGTTCAGTATTCCCCGCCCACTGTTCCGCGGAAATGACACAGTCCCAGCTATCCTCCTCAGCAGCATGACTGTCCCCAC
>JBAKBP010018289.1:0-47040 GCA_037953745.1 Lithodes maja | reverse complement strand
GGCAAGGGATGTTAGAATCTCAAAGGTTCTAGGCAACCTGGTCATAGAGCACACAGCGAGCCTCCAGGCAATGTGCTGTACGACAACATGGGCAGCCCAGGCAGCATAGGCAGGCGGCAATGTACTACCAACCCTGTCGCACCTAGCTATAAGCGCAGGGCTGCCAACCGGTCCATACGTCTGGCAACCACCCCCCCCGGCAGCGTGGCGCACCGCTACCCTCTCGCTCTGAAGTCTAACTCACTCTCTCTCTCTGAATTCCCACTGTCTTATCTATCAACTTCTCTATTGATACTACATATTAAATGGAAGGTCTCGACATGGCTTAAAACAAAACCCACCACTGGTTAGCACATGACGAGACCTTTGCAGAGATACAAAGAACATAGTTATACGTTGTCACACTCAATATAAGCAGCCAGCACGGTACAACGCGGTACCGTGGCGGTACAGTGGAGTACCAAGGAGTACAATCAGGTTGCGTTGCCACGCACTGGGCGTCACAGCCCCCCCAAGATTTTAGATAATCGACCTTAGAAGCATTATCAAAATCTGACAGGCAACCAACCGACCTGCTACCCTTAGCTGCCACTAATTGCAAAAGGTGCACAACAACTGAAGTGTGAATTATACATAAAACACAATATCGCATGCATCATGCTACAACAATAAAGACTTACAAAACTAAAAAAAAAAATTCTCGTTTATTTTATTGTTTTATAATCTTTTTGGACGGCGTTATGATAGCCTAATTTTACTCCTGCTCAACCCACACACCGTGCACGACTATCCTGGATCATCAACCCTTGATAGACAATCTGCTATCACGTTCTCACTCCCGGCAATATGCTGAATGTTGAGATTATACTCTTGGAGCATTAGGGACCACCTGGTCAACCGCATATTCCGATTGTGAAACTGATTTAGGAATTTCAAGGGATGATGGTCCGTATAAATCGTCACTACCGGGCCGTAGGCTGGAACATAAACTTCGAAATGTTTGAGCGACAAAACGATAGCAAGAAGCTCCTTCTCTATAGTCGAGTAATTCCTTTGTGCCGAATTAAACTTGCGAGAAAAGAAGCTCACTGGGTGTTCCAAGCCCTCGGAATCAGTCTGCAGTAACACTGCCCCGGCACCCACACCGCTGGCATCAGTCGCCAGCTGAAAACTCCTGGAGAAGTCTGGGGCTCTCAAAATCGGATGTGTACACAGCAGGTGCTTGACTAGGTCGAAAGCCCTCTGACACTCCGCAGCCCAACAGAACTTCACTGACTTCGACAGTAGATCAGTTAACGGTGCTAAGACAGTAGAGTATCCCCGGATGAAGCGCCTATAATAGCCTATCATACCTAGGAACCGCATGACCTGGCGCTTAGTGGTGGGCCTGGGAAACATATTGATAGCCTGTATCTTGCTCAGGGGGGGCACACCCGGCCTAACCCGACCACGAAGCCAAGATACTGCACAGTAGCCTTTACAAACTCGCACTTCCTCAGGTTCACCACCAGCCCAGCATCGTGCAACTTCCCAAACAGGGTCTCTAAGTGCCTTAGGTGATTTTCAAAATGGTCATCATACACTATCACGTCATCAAGGTAGACCGTGCAGTTAGGGATTTCGTCACAAATATCGTTCATCAGGTTCTGAAACGTGGCAGGTGCGTTCTTAAGCCCATAAGGCATTACGTTACATTGGTAGGTCTTGCCATCTACCACAAAACCACAAACTTGCTTAGCTCGGTCCGACAGGGGTACTTGCCAGTAGCCTTTTACAAGATCAATTTTAGTAAGGTACTTTGCATTCCCTATCTTGTCCACGCTGTCGTCAACTCGAGGCAAAGGGTAAGGGTTGGTAGTGGTCAAGCCATTTAGCCTACGAAAATCTATGCAGAACCGCACCTTGCCGTCAGGTTTTGGCTGCAACGTGACGGGTGATGTCCACTTCACATAACCTTCAGTGATCATCCCTCTCTCAACCATGTACTTTAACTCCTCCCGTAAAGCTGGCAACTTTACCGGGGGCACACGGTAGGGCACTGACTTGAAGGGCACATTATCACCGACGTCCACGTCGTGCGTTACCTGAGTAGTGAGACCTGGGTGTTCGGCGAAAACAGAGGGGTATGACCTGAACAGGTCTAGGACAGCAGCACCCTGGTGCTCAGGCAGGTGACTTACAGCTTGCCTAGCCTCTTGTTCAGTATTCCCCGCCCACTGTTCCGCGGAAATGACACAGTCCCAGCTATCCTCCTCAGCAGCACGACTGTCCCCACCTCCTTCTCCACCCTGGCCGCTGCAGGCCAGCACAGGGACAGTGAGAGGCTCTGAGGGGCGTCTCACATACTCTTTCATGAGGTTAACATGACATAACTGATGTTTTTTCCTACGGTCAGGTGTTGCAACGAGATAATCAAGGTCGGACAGTTTCTTAGCCACCACATACGGCCCAATAAACTTGGCAGAAAGGGGGTGTCCAGGCAAAGGTAAAAGCAACATTACCTCCTGACCCACCGAAAACTCCCGAAGCTTCACCTTGGCGTCATACTGGTGCTTCATGACCGCCTGTGCATTAACCAAGTTATTACCTGCCGCTGCCATGCAACCTATAAGTCTCTCCCGGCTCTCAAGGATATATTTAAGTACAGACCCCGGCTTCTCTTCGCCCTCCCAGATCTCTTTCACCATACTTAAAGGTCCTCTCACATTATGGCCAAAGACTAGTTGATTTGGACTGAACCCCAGGCTCTCTCCTGGGACTTCACGTGCAGCGAACAGAACATACGGCAGACCCAAATCCCAATCAGTGTCATGTTCTGCACAGTAACAGCGTAGCATACTCTTCAGGGTCGAGTGCCACCGCTCCAAGACTCCCTGACTCTCGGGATGGTAGGCTGACGACACTACAGAACATATACCGTGCAACTGAAGGGTTTGCTTGAACAATTTGGATGTAAAATTGCTCCCCTGGTCTGACTGCACCTCACGTGGAAATCCATAACGGGAACAGAACAATAATAAGTTTTTAACAACTGCCTTTGCCGAGCCGTTTCTCATGGGGTATGCGTCCGGGTATCTCGTAGCCACATCCATGATTGTCAACAGGAATTTATTGCCACTACTAGTAGGTGGGAAAGGGCCAACCAAATCTACTACAACTTTGCTGAACGGAGGCCCGGTGACAGGTATGGGAAACAAAGGTGCCTTCGGGATGGTCTGGTTAGGCTTCCCCGTTGTCTGGCAGGTCGCACACCCAGCCACCCATGCACAGACATCAGCCTTGACCCCAGGCCACCAGAAAAACCTGCCCAATGCCGCCAATGTTTTTGTTACCCCCAAATGACCCGCCACCGGCACATCATGCGCCAGACACAATAAGGACTCTCTATACTTATTTGGAACAACCACCTGGTCTACTACCCTCGCACCGCCCTCCCACTTCGATTTGGGGTCTAGAAATCTGCGGTACAATATCCTGTTGAGCCTAAAGAAATCTCCCGGCTTCGCATCCCCATCTTCCTCCAACTCTATGGCACCATTGCTATAACGAGCTAGGCTAGCATCTTGCAGCTGCTGCTCACTAATGTCCCTGGGCGTCAATGCATCAAGATGGTTTTGTAATAAGACATTACCCCGGCTAGTAGGCTCTACTGCCTTAGTGGCTCTCGCTACAGCTCTTGCCTCACGCGAAGTCTTACCCAACTCTGCCTTGTTACACACCATATCTGGGCCAGAGTCAACTCCCGTGTTTATTATAGGTCCAAGTACCGAATCACCGAGAAGTGCAGCAGAATCAATGTCCCTTTTCCTGCCCTTAGCAACCTTCTCCTGATCCTTCCTCCACTGTCCCCGAGGTTGAGTGCTAGGCTGTGCAGGAGCCGCAGAGCGAGATCGGGTTACCACACAGGCCATCTCATCCTGTTGGCACCTCCCAACCCATTCCCGATTCTCACCATCCACGTCGGCCGCCCTCTCGGCAACGACTAAGGGTGGAGTCCCGGAAGTGGGCACCGCAAAGTCGTTGCCGAGAAGAAGGTCGACGCCCTCAACTGGCAAACACTCAACGATCCCTACATCCAGCTCCCTGCACACCTCTCCCACTCTCAACTCCAACCTCACAAGTGGGTATGACCTCGTAGCATTTATACCCTGCACCACAACAACTCTGGCCGCATTTATCGGTTTCCCTGTGAAGTTCCTCAACAAAGTTTGCGAAGCCCCCGTATCCCTCAGCAAGTCAACCCTCCGTAGTTCACTCCCCCAGCTCACAAACCCGTGCCCCCGATGGCCACAGAAAGTGTCCCGGACAGGTGTCGAGCCTTCCGTACGCTTCTTTACCGCGTGTGCCTCAGCTGCTGACAACCTACCCCGGGCAGTTGCTGCAGCCTTCAGAGACACACCGATACTGTGAACCAATGACACCGGCTTAGCGGGAGTGTTACTAGGGCACTCACGTGAATAATGGCCTAGCTTCTGACATTTGTAACATTTCACATCCCCAATGGGCTTCTTCCCTTGTGCGGGCGAAGAAGGGGCCTGACCTTTAGTAAACGGGAGAGGCTTGTATTTGTAGGTGTTATTAGGTGCAATGCATTTAGTGTGGTTATGTGTGTCATAGGATTTGTTATTATCGAAAACTCTGGTGGGTGGGGTGTAGCGCCCCTTCTGCCCTGACTCAGCCCTCTGAGCGGCACCGCAACCACGAATCAATGATAATCTGAAGTCTGCCATCTTGGCAGCCTCCTCTACTGTCTTGGGACATTTTTCCTTAATGTTCAGCGTTAGATCGGTTCCAGTACATTTGTAAAACTGTTCCAGATAGAAAAGTTGCTTAATTTCCTCAGCCGACTCTGCGTGCTCGGACCGAAACCAGTTATTACATGCATCTGTTAAGTCCCGTGCGTGCTCCATAAAACTGACGTCGCTCTTCTTATTCACGCCACGGAACTTCAATCTATAAGTTTCGGGTTGCAGTTCGTAGGCCCGGAGCACAGCCTCCTTCACCAGTCCATACACTACACTCTCGTCCAGTGACAGTGCATCGTAGGCTTTCAACCCCTTACCCACTAGACGTGATGAAACTAATGCTGCCCATTTAACCTCCGGCCAGTCATACTCACGACACTTCTTTTCGAAACGAGCAAAAAACTCGGTCACTGCTGTCTCATCAAATGCGGGTACTAACTTAATTAAATGCGAAAGTGAGTCTGTAACCCGGTGCCCACCACCGAGATGACGCCCCGTGGTCTCTACTCTAGACTTCTCGACATCCATTTCAGCCTGGTACCTGGTTGCATCCTGATTGGCTTGGATTCTAGCAACCTCTATGCGTTCTATACTAGCCTGTTGTATCTGAGTCTCCTGCAGCTTAAACTTAGCTAGTTCTAGCTGAAATAACATCTCAGGAGACAGGCCTGGGGGGGGAGAGCACAAAATGGGGGATCCACACCGAGACGTGTTTACGGGTAAGCCAGCTTGCCCTTGAGAACCCTCCTGCTGCATCGTGCTAAGACTCGCTGGCTGAGGGCCCAGCTCAGGGGTAGAGTGGAATGGAGGCTTGGAGGGAACCCCCCAAGACCCCACTCCACCCACCGCCCCATCGCCATCACCCAACAAACATGCCACCAAATTCTTCTTGGGCCAACTGTCAGGACAGTCCCGCCCCAAAACCGTGGCTAAACAGCGAAGACCGTAACAATCAATAGCCTGCAGGCGCTGTTCGGTCAAAGGTGTCTGCAAAAATGCCCGGGCATCCCTCTCTCCACTTATAACACTCCCCTCCCTAAACATCTGTTGTACTTGCTGGTTACTAGGCTGTACCGTGTTATCCTCCCCCGTAAATGATGAGTCATTAGACATAGTGCTGGTTATACAATTGCTGTTCATAAAAAAAAAGAAGTACTTATTACTAATTGCAGTCTCGACTCACAAAATGTTAAAGATGCTTGAATGACTCTACTCTAGACACCCCCAACGAAACAATCTGCAAGTCCACCAATACAATAATGACACAATAAAAATTCCTCCAATATGCAAGAAAATTCTAGCCAGCTCTACTAGGTAGCATAGAATAGTTCTCCAAAAAACATGTGATAGGATACTACTGAATCTTGTGCAAGGTCGCCATTTTGTTACGGCTGGATCGGCAATACATATTCGGGATTCTTGATCGTAGGACAGAAATGGCTTATGTGACAACGACACGCTCGATTCCAGTCCCAAATACTATATGCTCCAGACAACAAAAGCACCAACGCCCTACAGAGTTATCGTCTATGGTAACGAGGTACCTTAACTCGGCGAAAGTGTACAACAGGGGTAGGCTATGAGGCTAAACTCCCTCAGACATTTATAGGTTACGTTATTACTAAAGAAATGCAATACTCAAGAAACTACGTTAATATTAAGCCTCTAATAATGTAGAATAGAAGCAGGCTAAAGGTATGACAGTGAAATGCTAAATGACAAAGGTACACGCCTACTTGAAAGCGCGTGCACTAGAATAACTGTCCCCTACTAACATGCACTAGCATGTAGCATACAAGATGTTCATGATCCAGTAGATACCTAATAATACACATGGAAGGAACATAAACAGTAGTCACTTATTGTAATAATGAATCTATATTTGGAATAACTAAAAGGTTGCAGGCAACAGTACTGCGCCGGTAGCCTACTACCGCATAGGCTACTTCGCTTCTCTCACTCTGTCTCCCCTCTGAGTCCGTATGCGCCCTACGCAACGGAACTCCGGACACAGCAGCAAAACGACAGTGCAGTTAATTGATACATGAAAGTATTAATAGTGTTGTCTTGTGTGTGAGTAATGTGTATTGTAAAGTGTTACATACATAAACTTAAAGAGAGCTGCAATGCATAGTAAAATAAAGATATAACCCACTCATCATCCCCATGTGTTCTAGCTAGCAGGCCAAGTCACAGGAACAACGAGTCCCAGCACCGAAAGCGAGAACCCAGGAAAAGACTGTAGAGAACACAAGGACAGATAAATTACGTTACTCTACTATACCGGCACTACGAGCGAGCTGTAGTCTCTGGTACTGCACTCGCTCCTGGCTCGGTAGGCAAATCAAGGCTAAGTCCTCGCCCCTCTACAGACAACTCCTGGGCATGGTCGGGCTCTTACACATGGCACTAGTCTAGTCACAAATTGGATGATGAGCTGGGCATATAACTCGTGAACATGTAGAACGTTCACCAACTATCCTCATCAAGAAGATCGCTGTTCACATTAACCCCTTAAATCTAATACATGTAAATATATGCTTGTCCTAAGAGTAATACGAGAGGTGAGTGCTGAAACTCCTTTAGGACCTCAAGGGAAGGGTATGCATTTAAATAGAGAGAAGAATGAAATGAGAGTAATGTCGTCAGAGAGAAAGAGTGCAACCGTGAGAAATTGGGAGAGAGGGCAAGGGATGTTAGAATCTCAAAGGTTCTAGGCAACCTGGTCATAGAGCACACAGCGAGCCTCCAGGCAATGTGCTGTACGACAACATGGGCAGCCCAGGCAGCATAGGCAGGCGGCAATGTACTACCAACCCTGTCGCACCTAGCTATAAGCGCAGGGCTGCCAACCGGTCCATACGTCTGGCAACCACCCCCCCCGGCAGCGTGGCGCACCGCTACCCTCTCGCTCTGAAGTCTAACTCACTCTCTCTCTCTGAATTCCCACTGTCTTATCTATCAACTTCTCTATTGATACTACATATTAAATGGAAGGTCTCGACATGGCTTAAAACAAAACCCACCACTGGTTAGCACATGACGAGACCTTTGCAGAGATACAAAGAACATAGTTATACGTTGTCACACTCAATATAAGCAGCCAGCACGGTACAACGCGGTACCGTGGCGGTACAGTGGAGTACCAAGGAGTACAATCAGGTTGCGTTGCCACGCACTGGGCGTCACAATATCAATATCAAACGGCTCAACTAAATGTCAATACAAATGCTCCCGTAATTGCTCCCCCTCTGGGATTGACTATGACTAGTGTGACGTGTCATTCCACCTTTCACTGAGGATAATGTGCAGGATTTCTTTGTTTTGTTTGAGGAAGTTGCTGGAGGTATGAAGTGGACAAGAGATCAATGGCCTTTTATGTTACAAACTGTTTTGACAGGGCAGGCTCGAGCCACGTATTTGTCAGAAGTAGCAGAAGTTAGGCAGGATTATGACAATCTCAAAGAAGCTATCTTAAAAACCTATCAATTGCAGCCTGAGGCTTACAGGCAATCTTTCCGTAAAAACCAGAAGAAAGTAGAAGAAACCCATAAGGTATTTGCCAGGACCATGACTAAAACTTTCAATCATTGGGTCAAGAGTAAGAAAGTCACAAGCTACAACGATCTGAAGGAGTTGGTCCTGTTAGAAAATTTCCTATGGAAAATTGATTCTTCTGTATCCTATCATTTAAAGGGGAAAAAGGTAGATTGTCTTGCCGACGCTGCTGACATGGCTGACACATACGTGCTCAACAACAAATTTCGTGGAAAGAAGCCCTACGATAATTCTAGCTCTAATTTTAAGTATCCCAATCACAAATCTGACAGACCCAGTCACAAGCCTATAACGTCTTCCCCAGCTAGCCAAAACCGAATTGTTCCCCCAACTTAAAATGCGACTCAGGGCAATGGTAACAGAGGTGGGCCCCAAACTAATAGTAATGCTCAAAGAGGGAACGTTCCCGTATCCCCTAAAGTATGTACTTTTTGTGGCAAGAGAGGCCACCTAGCTTATCAGTGCTGGGCCAAGGAGAGAACCGAGAGATCGGGGCAGACAGTTGCCGCCGTATCTCAAACTCCATATGTGCCTGTAATGCAGGACTCCCGACAGAAGGAGTACCTAGCACCAAAAGTTCCTTTAATGCAGGACTCTCGCCAGAAGGAGTACCTAGCAGCTAACGTAAAACATCTAGACAGGGGTGTAGTAGCATGTGTGGTGCAACCCACTAGGGTTAAGCCAATAATAATTTCACCATCAGTGCAGGACAGTTACCGTCCCTTTATATCATCTGGCAACGTGAGATTAAATGGTTGTATGCATGAGGTAAAAATTCTGAGAGACACAGGTTCTACTAGCACCCTCATGGTGAATCCTTACACTGAGTGCCCACCTGGCGAACCAGTTGTAATGAGAGGTGCTGGAGGCCAGTTTTATGCATACTTGGTAAAAGGCGAAATTGAATGTGAGTTACTACAGGGTGAGGCCACCATAGCTTTGTGTAGGTCCCAAGATATCCCTGTGCCTGGGGTAACGCTCCTTTTGGGGAATGATGTCGCAGGTGAGAAGGTCCGACCAGACCCCATTTTGTCACTTTCCCCTGTTAACGAGCCACTAACCGGTGAGCTCGAAAAGGAGATGCCAACAGTTTTCCCTGTGTGTGCTGTCACACGTTCAATGTCTCAAGTAGCAGTTCCCTCCGACAGAATGTACCGAATGTAAGAGTTGATGAAAGGGATGATGAGAGTGTGAATGACGCTCCAACTGTGCCTGATGATGTGACTGAGGTGGATTTATCTGACACCTTTATGGCTCATCTTGACCCTAACGATGACCATGAAACCCCTCCAAATTGTCCTAGTGGCCTGGTAGAGCTACAGAGAGATGATAGTGAATGCAAGGAGTTAGCTGCCAGGTCCGTGAGTGAAGAGGAATGTGAGAAGGAGGGTGGTGAATGTTTCTACCTCAAAGGAGGAGTATTGTGGCGAAGATGGAGACCGCCACACAGACCAATCGATGACGGGGCTTGGGACGTCCATCAAGTAGTAGTCCCCAAACCTTGTCGTAAAGATATCATGGAAATGGCACATTGTATACCATTGGCAGGACACCTAGGTGTGAGAAAAACTCTAGACAGAATCAGAGCCCACTTTTACTGGCCAGGAATGCGTGCAGATGTAGTGGAGTGTTGTAGAGTGTGTCACACTTGCCAGATGACAGGAAAACCCAATCAGAAGGTGCCTGTACATCCTCTGGTGCCCTTGCCCGTTTTCGAGAATCCTTTTACTCGGGTGGTAGTGGACATTGTAGGCCCATTGCCTAAGACTTCCCAAGGTAACATTTATTTATTAACTATCATGGACATGGCAACTCGCTACCCAGAGGCTATACCCTTAAGGACTACCTCTGCTCCAACTGTCATCAAGGAACTGCTCAAATTCTTCACCAGAATGGGTTTCCCCCATGAGGTGCAAAGTGATCAAGGAACTAATTTTACCTCTAACATTTTTCAGCAGTCCCTGAAGGAGTTGGGTATCGAGCATGTTAAGTCTAGCACCTGCCACCCAGAGAGTCAAGGGGTTCTCGAACGATATCATCAGACATTAAAGGGAATGTTACGTAAATATTGTACAGAGACCGGAGTTGAGTGGGATAAGGGGGTACCTTTTCTTTTATTTGCTACTCGTGAGGTTCCAACTGAATCCCTGGGTTTTTCCCCTAATGAGCTAGTTTTCGGTCACCAGGTAAGAGGTCCTTTGCAACTATTGCAGGATAGCCTAGTTGGCCAGGAGGGGAACCAAAACCTCCTCAAGTATGTTTCAGATTTCAAAACCCGGCTGAGATCCTCATGTGAGTTTGCCGCTCAAAACTTGACCGTGGCTAAAAGCTCCATGAAGAAATGGTATGACAGAAAAGCCCGTGAGAGGGAGTTTCAGCCCGGTCATGAGGTTTTGGTCTTGCTCCCCCTTTTTGGCCAACCTTTATCTGCCAAGTTCAGAGGCCCATATAAGATCATTCGGAGGGTGAGCATTACCGATTATCTAGTAACTACCCCAGACAGGAGAAAGCCCACGCAAGTATTCCATATAAATATGTTGAAACCCTACCATAGGTCCCCTGATTCCTCTCCTCCAGATTCTCCCACTGTGGCAGTGAATGTCAGGACCTGTGGACAGCCTGGTGCGGACAAAGTTTTCCGTTCTCTTACTGACCCGCAACAGACTGTTCCAGAGCCTGAAGGTATCCATGCAGACTTTGACTTGTCATGTAGCCTATCCAACTTTCAGTATAATTCAGTGGCTTGGAGGGAATTACCATCTAAACTATGTCATCTTCCCTCTGAGCAAGCGAACCATCTAATCTCTGTTTTATCTCAGTCTCCCAGTGTGTTCCGTGATACTCCAGGGCTCACTTCTTTGGCCGTGCACGACATCGACGTAGGGGATGCAACTCCCATTAAACTATCCCCCTACCGTGTCTCGCCACAACGCAGGAGTATACTGCAGGTCGAGCTTGACTTTATGTTATCTAACGAACTGATCACTAGGGCCTTAAGCCAGTGGAGTAGTCCGGTCATACTTGTGCCAAAGCCAGACGGGAGCCATAGGTTATGTATGGACTATAGGCAAGTCAATGCTGTCACAAAGAACGATACCTACCCACTGCCACGGATCGACGACTGCATTGACCAGATTGGTACAGCCACCTATATCAGCAAGATTGACTTGATGAAGGGATATTGGCAAGTAGCTCTCACCCCTAGAGCGAGGGAAATATCATGCTTTGTAGTTAGCAATCAAGCCTTCTGCTGTAACGTAATGCCCTACGGCTTGAAAAACGCCCCAGCTACATTCCAGCGCCTCATGAATTTGGTGACTGAAGGGGTACCTGGGTGCGTTGTCTACATCGATGATATTCTTATCTTTTCACAGTCATGGGAGGAGCATCTTTACCAACTTAGATTGCTGTTCTTAAATCTTGCTGATGCCAATCTGGTGGTTAATCTTAAGAAATGCACCTTTGTAAAGAGTACGGTCCAGTATCTAGGATATACGGTAGGTCAGGGGCAGGTTGCACCTCCTCAAGCAAAGGTAGAGTCTATTCTAGAATTCCCAACTCCTAGCACTAAGAAACATATCCAAAGGTACCTAGGCATGATTGGCTATTATAGGCGTTTCATTATAAATTTTTCCAAGTTGACAGCTCCCCTGACAGATCTTCTCCGTAAGGATGTGAAGTTTGTGTGGTCCTCTGAATGTGAAGAGGCCTTTATTGCTACCAAATATATATTATCTAATTATCCTGTACTCCGAGCTCCTGATTTTAATAGATCTTTTTCCCTGGCAGTGGATGCGAGCAATACCGGGGTTGGTGCAGTGTTGCTCCAGGAAGACGACTGTGAGGTATTGCATCCTGTGTGCTATTTCAGTAAAAAAATAAATTCTGCCCAACGTAACTATTCAGTCATTGAGAAGGAGCTGTTAGCATTAATTTTATCCCTTCAATACTTTGCTGTCTATGTGCAATCTGCCTCTGGTGCCATCACTGTGTATACTGACCATCACCCCTTAAAATTTTTGCATAGGTTCCAAAATAAAAACCAACGACTGACCAGGTGGAGTTTGTTGCTGCAGGAATACTCCCTGGATGTCAAACATATTAAGGGGGTTCAGAACGTGCTAGCCGATTGCCTTTCACGTATCTGTTAAAGATTACATTTACCAGGTTGGCCTCATACAGCAGTAAGTTTAATTTAATGAGAGGATTTTGGCAATTAGCTCTCCCTTGTAGCGAGGTAAATATCATGCTTTTGTAGTGCGCTTTTAAGCCTTCAGCTGTGAGATGCCTTGCAGTTCGAATAACGCTCCAGCTACGTTCCGGCTATGTTCTGATGTGGTACCTGGAGACGTTGCCTACTTTGGGTGATATCCTTATTATATCCTCATTATAATCTTGCTGTTGCCAATCTGGTGGTGAATCTATTTATGTATTATGTTTAATATTATGTACTATACTCCTTAAACTCTTTTCTAGGGGGGAGGTCTGACATACGGAGCCCTGTATGTTAATTTAAGAGTTAGAATTAGAGTTGAAGGAGCCACACTACCCAAACGGTGAAGCAGACTAGCGAGTGGGGAAACTAGCAAACTAGCCTTCACACCTGCGTGCGTCATAGGGGACCCTGCAAACTACTTGATGACCGACGCTATGACGTATGTTCGACGCCAGGAGCTGTGATTGGACCAGGCACCTGCTATGCAACTCGAGGAGCTGTGAGTGGACCAGGCACCTGTTATGCGACTCGAGGAGCTATGATTGGAGCAGGCACCACCCCCCGCCTCCTGATTCGTTCCTACACCATCATTGTTTGGTATATAAGACCCGAGTTGTGGGCATTCAAATCAGTCTCATTTGGAGTTGGGGAAGGTGAACTTGCAGCTGGAGGAAGACGGGGTGAAGTATTATAATGGGTTTGTGACTGTCAGTCAGATTATATAAATGTGTGTTAAGTATGTTCGGTGTAAACACTTACGTTATGTTGGTTAGTGAGATATGTGATTGGGACGTAAACGCTAATATTATGTGGTTAACTATTTGATTGCGAATTAACGTGAACGCTATTATTATGTACTTAACTATTTTAGTTGACTAACTTGTGGACTAAAGCAACTCTTTAAGTAATTGGGTTATGATGAAAGTAATACTATTGTTTTATATTAATACTTACGAGTTTCTTCATTTTCTTTGAATTAAGCTTACATTGCTTAACGGTGCTTAGTACGGTGATGCTATTGTCTCATATTAGTAATATCGCCTTAGACTAACATGGCTGTGTTAATATTACTTCTAGTGATTTCCTAAGCTGAAGAAAATTCTTTTGCTTCAAAATATTATATTTTGCTTTTCATATTATTTGAGTGAGACCTGAATCGAATCTATGAAACGATCCTGTAACTTTATTTACTCATAATCAAACCTCAATGTTACGTGGTTAAGAAATACATTTAACTAATTATTAAATATATATATCTAACTTTTTATGTGACTTTGATATTAATCCTGATGATAATAATAATATAATACTATTAACGTCAGACAAGAACCAAGAATAATTACATTAAATATAAATACAAGGACATAAGAAAACTATCTATTCATTTCAAAAAGGGTAAGAGACAGAAATATTCTTACTTTAATATTTATCTTTCAAGACTTTTTATAGAATTAATAGTCCTTCTTTAGATATAACTTATTCGGTTCATAACCATAGCCTACTAAGCTTTGGTTAAATAATAATTCTTTATAAATACTACATGACTTTAATTAGTTTCAGTATTTTTCATAATTAAAGAGTGTCAGTCAATAAAGGATACTAAGTCCTAAGATCCAAAAGGAAAGAAAGCAACAACAGGAAATAATTTTATTAGATTTTACTTTTGTTTTGCCTTCAGCTACTGATACCTTAATATATATCTCTGTGCTATCTAGATTCATCAAGTTAACCACTTGAGGATCAAGATACGTAATATATATATATATATATATATATATATATATATATATATATATATATACAGTATATATATATATATATATATATATATATATATATATAATGTATATATATAACATAAACCTATTTTAAAAACCCATATTGTATCTGTTACTGCATAATTACTTTATTGTGTTATTCAACTATTGTCAATATTGCAGATTTAGACACCCTGAGGCCTACGATTATTAAACAATATATATTTTACTAACATTAATATTGTTGTTGATATTCTTTTATTATTATTATTATTATTATTATTATTCGTATAATTAATATTATTATTACCATTAAAATTGATACTGTTATATATTATTATTATTTTATTCTATTTTATCATTATCATCATCATCATTAGTATGTTATCTTTTTTATATGATTATTATTATTTGTATTATAATTATAATTATTTTATTATTACTTTTATATATCAGTATATATTTAATGGGCCTCCCAGATTACTTTAATAACATCACCGCAATAATAATATCATGTTGAAATCAAGCGGAAGGAAATTATTTACACTATATATATGACCATTGCACATACTCTTAATTCGTATATTTATCATTACATTAAACATAATTTATCTGTGCCCCATTAGGCTACCATAGTGCGGTGGGAATATGAACATAATTAGATTAATATCCAGTAATCAAGAATGGACAATAAGTCGTCGTAGGTATGTGCATAAACCTTTAACCGTCTTGGTGGTGTAATGGTTAAGGTGTCTAAAAATCTGTGTGTGATAACCCAGGTTCAAATCCCGGTGGATCACATATATGCTTTCATTAACTTCATTGGAGGTGTTTGGTGGTGTGGTGAAATTAATACAAAATGTATTATCAGTAGGTTTAGGGATATTTCGTAGCGAGGCCGGTCTATAATTATGATCTGTGCCCCATGAATATTCTTTCCTCTCACTTAAACATTAGGCTACCATAGTGCGGTTGGGAATATGAACATGATTAGATTAATATCCAGTATTCGAGAATGGATAATAAGTCGTAGGCGTGTGCATAAACCTTTAACCGTCTTGGTGGTGTAATGGTTAAGGTGTCTACAAATCTGTGCGTGATAACCCGGGTTCAAATCCTGGTGGATCACATATACAGTATGCTTTCATTAATTTCATTGGAGGTGTTTGGTGATGTGGTGAAATTAATAAAAAATTGATTCTAACAATAGCTGATGTTTATGATATACAGTAAATATATATATATATTTTTTGGTAGGACTAATATGTTTCTTTAGCTTATTATTTCAAATTTATTTCTGTTGTATTATTGATTATATATATTAATTTGTATTCTATTATTATTATTATTATTATTATTATTATTATTATTATTATTATTTTTGTTATTATCACTATTTTAGTATTGAATTACATGTAGATAGTTGGAATGTCATTGATTATTCCCAGTAGATGAATTAGAGGTGTTTGTGTGTGAATTATCTGTACATAAAGTATTAAGGGGAGATGAGTCGTTTTTATGGTTCCCCTTCTTCCTCATGTTTAGCCCCATTAATTTTCAGATTTTAAGACGTTCGCCTCATTAGTTTGTCGATTTTAAAACCTTTCATCCCACATCTATATCAATATCAAGACCTTTTGTGCCACTTAGGTGTCGATTTTTTTTCCTGGCGAGCGTTAGCGAGACTGTCATTTTAGATAAACCGGCCTTCGGCCGGGACGTGTTTTTATCGAAAAAAAAATCAAATTTATTTGGAACTGGAGGTCTAGGGAATGTTTTTAAAGCTTGATGAAGGTCTAGTCAGGAAACGAAAACATAAATTAATATATAAATAAATATAGCCCACAAAATAACCACTGTCCCCTAAGTTCCCTCCCTAGACCTCCAGCAAACTTAAGACAAATATGTAAAAAAAATTGGTAGAAAGATATCCCAGCCAAAGGCCTGTTCTCCCTAAATTGCAGGCTCGCAATCACTCTCCAGGAATAACATTGACACCTAAATTACACGAAAGATCTTAAAATTGAAAGAAATAGGGCAAAAGCTCTCAAAATCGCCAAACTAATGGGATGAACGCCTTTAAATCTCACAGCTAATGGGGCTAAACATGAGGGAGAAGGGGGTCCAGAAAAATAACATTAATAATAGTAATATGTGAGGCCCCAAAAGTAAGTCTTGGAAGGTCAAGCCAGAAATTATCATACTATAATTTTATAACGTAACCTAAAAATAAAGTGTAAGGTTGGATTATACAGTATACAGTATATGTATGTACACACACACACACAGATACACACACACAATATATATATATATAATATATATATATATATATATATATATATATATATATATATATATATATATATATATATATATATATATATATATACTGTATATATATATATATATATATATATATATATATATATATATATATACAGTATATATATATATATATATATATATATATATATATATATATATATATATTTATTTTATTTTATTTTTTTGTTTTGGCCAGACGCCGTAATTCCCAAGAAGGCCATGAACATTAGGCGTTCGTCACGAATTGCTAGGTCAAGTTGCCCGAGCTTGACATCTACCAATAACATTTTGACAGTGAGGGTTGAAACCGTCGACCCTTTGATCACCAGCCAACGCTCTACTGACTATGCCATGGCTTGCAATAAAAACAATAATAATAATAATTATAATAATAATGTGTGGTGGGCTGACCCTTTGTCAGAGTGAGGGTTGGTGTCCTCTACTTCCCATAGCCCCTTCTATCTTTTTCTCCCTCTTCATCTCTAATTTGTTCAAATGGCGTGGGGATGCGGCGACCCCAACGCCCGCCACTTCTGGTGCAGGTAGCCTCCTCTGTGGTGGAGGGGTGAGAAATTTCCACCACCGTTTTTCTCCGGCGAGACGTAGAAGTAGGCTAAAGGGGATCGGGAGCGGGCGGCCTGGTATCCTTCTCCCTTAAATAAATCTACCAAAAAAACGAGACAGAGATAGGGGCGAGGGAACGCGTTCGTGGTCCCTAACCCTATTCTTATTCTATTCTTAATAGGGGCTTTAAATGTGCAAGGATGTAGTACAAATGAGAAGCGAGAGGACATTGGAAGGTTATTTGAAAGAAGGAAGTATGATGTGCTTGCACTGAATGAAACAAAGATGGTAATAAGGTGTGATCGTAGGGTGAATCTAGATGTGAGGCTGGATGGGGAAATATTGGAACAAGTAGAGTGTTTTATATATCTAGGAGGAATGATAAGGCAGGAGTGGAGGTATGGAAATGGAGGTAAAACAGAGAGTGTGTGAAGGAAGGAAGGTTTTCGGAGCAATGGGAAGTATGTGGAAGACGAGAAATCTCGGAATGAAAGTAAAAAGTGCAATGTATCAAGGAATTGTTGTGCCAACAGTGATGTATGGGGCTGCGACATGGGCTCTGAAGAAAAAGGAGAGAGAAAGCTGGATGTGATGGAGATGAGCTGCTTGAGAATTATGTGTGGAGTTACTCGTAGAAACGGATTAAGGAATGAAGAGATACGTAGGAGAGTGGGGCAACAGGAACATTTGTCAGCCAGAGTGGACAGAAGGATGCTGAGCTGGTATGGTACATGTTGAACGAATGGGAGATGAAAGGCTTACACAGAGAATATGTGAGTCAGATACAAGGGGAGATAGAAGGGCAGGAAGACCCCCATTGAGATGGAGAGACTGTGTAAGACAAGCTTTGGATGATAGCGGAATGACTATAGATCAGGCAAAGGAAGTGGTAATAAACAGGAATGAATGGAGAATGCTTGTGAATAGTTGAGTGAACACGTGGTCATTTGGGGGAAGGGGGGAAGGCGCAAGTTGGACTAGATAATAGTCCATCAGGCGCCTGGCCCGGGGAGACGATTAATATGAAGGGTGCGCCTGGCAGTGTGGTGGGCGGGCTTTGTGGCTTTGGCTCCGCTGCATGTCTGCCTGCCGAGATCGGAGCCTCTCCGGGTGGTCGGGGGCTGGGGGAGTGCTGGAGCGACCTTGGTGACCCTGGTCTCTGGGTATTCTGGGTGACCTAGATGTGTGTGAATTTTTTGTTTTGTCTGTGTTTGTTCGTTGTTTTGTGTTGTGTTTTGTGTTTTCCCTGTTCTTGCTCTGTCTTGAGTCGGCCACCCCCAAGAAAATAAAAACAAAAATATAATAAATTAGAGTAAAAATAGAATAAAAAAATAGGAAAAGTGGGGATTGGGCCTGAGTATATAGATAGAATAGATATAGATAATAATAATATTAATAATAATAATAACAATAATAACAACAATAATAATAATAACAATAATAATAATTGAAGAGTAATCCCGTCCGCCAATCAGGAGACGGGTTTAGTTCAGGTGGATAAGCAAGGTTTACCCCGCGCTCGACCAATCACCAGCCTCCTATGACGCAGCACAAAGATCAACTCTCATCTCCCTTTAAACGCTCGTCTCATAACTCGCTCTCAGTTCACACCCGTATATTTTATCCTGGTCGCAAACGTTCTAAGAATTTGGTGTGTTTGTGGAAGGAGGAAACTGAAGGTGAACGTCAATAAAAGTAAAGTAATTGTGTGTAATAGGGGAGAGCATAGGGTGAATCTAGATGTGAGGCTGGATGGGGAAATATTGGAACAAGTAGAGTGTTTTAAATATCTAGGAGGAATGATAAGCAGGAGTGGAGGTATGGAAGTGGAGGTAAAACAGAGAGTGTGTGAAGGAAGGAAGGTTTTCGGAGCAATGGGAAGTATGTGGAAGACGAGAAATCTCGGAGTGAAAGTAAAAAGTGCACTGTATCAAGGAATTGTTGTGCCAACAGTGATGTATGGGGCTGAGACATGGGCTCTGAAGAAAAAGGAGAAAAGAGGGCTGGATGTGATGGAGATGAGCTGCTTGAGGAGTATGTGTGGAGTTACTCGTAGAGACAGATTGAGGAATGAAGAGATAGTAGGAGAGTGGGGCAGCAGGAACATTTGTCAGCCAGAGTGGACAGAAGGGTGCTGAGCTGGTATGGTCATGTTGAACGAATGGGAGATGAAAGGCTTACAAAGAGAATATGTGAGTCAGGTACAAGGGGAGATAGAAGGGCAGGAAGACCCCCATGAGATGGAGAGACTGTGTAAGAAAGGCTTTGGATGGTAGAGGAATGACTATAGATCAGGCAGGGGAAGTGGTGGTGGACAGGAGTGAATGGAGAATGCTTGTGAATAGTTGAGTGAACACGTGGTCATTTGGAGTAAGGGGTCGGGCGCAAGTTGGACTAGATAATAGTCCATCAGGCGCCTGGCCCGGGAGACAATTAATATGAAGGGTGCGCCTGGAAGTGTGGTGGGAGGGCTTGTGGCTTTGGCTCCGCTGCATGTCTGCCTGCCGAGATCGGAACCGGGAAAACCACGGTATTGTGTATTCTAAACTATGAACGAAGATCCAGAAACCACGAAAAAATAGCCAAGTGTGATAACCCCTTAAAGCGGTGAATTTGAAAATAAGTACTACAACAATAATAATAATAATAATAATGTTAATAATAATAATGTTAATAATAATAATAATAATAATAATAATGTTAATAATAATAATAATAATAATAATGTTAATAATAATAATAATAATAATAATAATAATAATAATAATAATAGTAATAATAAAGATAATAAAGTATATAATAAGGGTAATAGTGTGGTTGAGGTGAGGCAATGAACTCTTGATGTAACAACCACAGGTGTTCTCCTTCATACTGGATCATCATCATTATTATCATAATGCATGTCCATTTGACACAACCATATCTAACTCATAAATATTGTTAATAGCTTTACAGCATTATCATGAAGGTGGTGGTGATAAAGATGATGATAATGATGGTGGTGGTGGTGGTGGTGGTGATAATGGTGGTGGTGGTGGTAGTGGTGGTGATGAAGATAATGGTGGTGGTGGTGGTGGTGGTGATGATAATGGTGGTGGTGGTGGGTGGTGGTGATGAAGATAATGGTGGTGGTGGTGGTGGTGATGATGATGCTGATCATGCCAATAATAATGATAATAATGATGATGGTGATAATAATAATAATGATGATACAGATAGTACTAATAATAATAATGAAAATAATGATGATGGTGATAATAATGATAATACAGAAAGTACTAATTCTAAAATAAGCTTCTATCCAGTTTTGACTTACTTTTAAAAGGGGGTTTTGTGTTCTGGACCCCCTTCTCTCTCATGTTTGTATTATGGACCCCCTTCTCTCTCATGTTTGTGTTCTGGACCCCCTTCTCTCTCATGTTTGTGTTATGGACCCCCTTCTCTCTCATGTTTGTGTTCTGGACCCCCTTCTCTCTCAAGTTAGTGTTATGGACCCCCTTCTCTCTCATGTTTTGTTATGGACCCCCTTACCCCCTTCTCTCTCATGTTTGTGTTATGGACCCCCTTCTCTCTCATGTTTGTGTAATGGACCCCCTTCTCTCTCATGTTTGTGTTATGGACCCCCTTCTCTCTCATGTTTGTGTTATGGACCCCCTTCTCTATCATGTTTGTGTTCTGGACCCCCTTCTCTCTCATGTTTGTATTATGGACCCCCTTCTCTCTCATGTTTGTGTTCTGGACCCCCTTCTCTCTCATGTTTGTGTTATGGACCCCCTTCTCTCTCATGTTTGTGTTCTGGACCCCCTTCTCTCTCATGTTAGTGTTATGGACCCCCTTCTCTCTCATGTTTGTGTTATGGACCCCCTTCTCTCTCATGTTTGTGTTATGGACCCCCTTCTCTCTTATGTTTGTGTTATGGACCCCCTTCTCTGTCATGTTAGTGTTATGGACCCCCTTCTCTCTTATGTTTGTGTTATGGACCCCCTTCTCTCTCATGTTTGTGTTATGGACCCCCTTCTCTCTCATGTTTGTGTTATGGACCCCCTTCTCTCTTATGTTTGTGTTATGGCCCCCTTCTCTCTCATGTTTGTGTTATGGATCCCCTTCTCTCTCATGTTTGTGTTATGGACCCCCTTCTCTCTTATGTTTGTGTTATGGACCCCCTTCTCTCTTATGTTTGTGTTATGGACCCCCTTCTCTCTCATGTTTGTGTTATGGACCCCCTTCGCTCTCATGTTTGTGTTATGGACCCCCTTCTCTCTCATGTTAGTGTTATGGACCCCCTTCTCTCTTATGTTTGTGTTATGGACCCCCTTCTCTCTCATGTTTGTGTTATGGACCCCCTTCTCTCTTATGTTTGTGTTATGGACCCCCTTCTCTCTCATGTTTGTGTTATGGACCCCCTTCTCTCTCATGTTTGTGTAATGGACCCCCTTCTCTCTCATGTTAGTGTTATGGACCCCCTTCTCTATCATGTTTGTGTTCTGGATCCCCTTCTCTCTCATGTTAGTGTTCTGGATCCCCTTCTCTCTCATGTTAGTGTCATGGACCCCATTCTCTCTCATGTTAGTGTTATGGACCCCCTTCTCTCTTATGTTTGTGTTCTGGACCCCCTTCTCTCTCATGTTAGTGTTATGGACCCCCTTCTCTCTCATGTTAGTGTTATTGATCCCCTTCTCTCTTATGTTTGTGTTCTGGATCATCTTCTCTCTCATGTTAGTGTTCTGGATCCCCTTCTCTCTCATGTTAGTGTTATGGACCCCCTTCTCTCTCATGTTAGTGTTATGGACCCCCTTCTCTCTTATGTTTGTGTTCTGGACCCCCTTCTCTCTCATGTTAGTGTTATGGACCCCCTTCTCTCTCATGTTAGTGTTATGGATCCCCTTCTCTCTTATGTTTGTGTTATGGACCCCCTTATCTCTCATGTTAGTGTTATGGACCCCCTTCTCTCTCATGTTAGTGTTATGGACCCCCTTCTCTCTCATGTTAGTGTTATGGATCCCCTTCTCTCTCATGTTAGTGTTATGGACCCCCTTATCTCTCATGTTTGTGTTATGGACCCCCTCTTCTCTATCATGTTTGTGTTATGGACCCCCCTTCTCTCTCATGTTTGTGTTATGGACCCCCTTCTCTATCATGTTTGTGTTATGGACCCCCTTCTCTCTCATGTTTGTGTTATGACCCCCTTCTCTCTCATGTTAGTGTTATGGACCCCCCTTCTCTCTCATGTTAGTGTTATGGACCCCCTTCTCTCTCATGTTAGTGTTATGGATCCCCTTCTCTCTTATGTTTGTGTTATGGACCCCCTTCTCTCTCATGTTTGTGTTATGGACCCCCATCTCTCTCATGTTAGTGTTATGGACCCCCTTCTCTCTCATGTTAGTGTTATGGACCCCCTTCTCTCTCATGTTAGTGTTATGGATCCCCTTCTCTCTTATGTTTGTGTTATGGACCACCTTCTCGCTCATGTTAGTGTTATGGACCACCTTCTCTCTCATGTTTGTGTTATGGACCCCCTTCTCTCTCATGTTAGTGTTATGGATCCCCTTCTCTCTCATGTTAGTGTTATGGACCCCCTTCTCTCTCATGTTTAGTGTTATGGACCCCCTTCTCTCTCATGTTAGTGTTATGGACCCCCTTCTCTCTCATGTTAGTGTTATGGACCCCCTTCTCTCTCATGTTAGGGTAATGGACCCCCTTCTCTCTCATGTTAGTGTTATGGACCCCCTTCTCTCTCATGTTAGTGTTATGGACCCCCTTCTCTCTCATGTTAGTGTTATGGACCCCCTTCTCTCTCATGTTAGTGTTATGGACCCCCTTCTCTCTCATGTTAGTGTTATGGACCCCCTTCTCTCTCATGTTAGTGTTATGGATCCCCTTCTCTCTCATGTTAGTGTTATGGATCCCCTTCTCTCTCATGTTTGTGTTATGGACCCCCTTCTCTCTCATGTTAGTGTTATGGACCCCCTTCTCTCTCATGTTAGTGTTATGGACCCCCTTCTCTCTCATGTTATTGTTATGGATCCCCTTCTCTCTTATGTTTGTGTTATGGACCCCCTTCTCTCTCATGTTTGTGTTATGGACCCCCTTCTCTCTCATGTTAGTGTTATGGACCCCCTTCTCTCTCATGTTAGTGTTATGGACCCCTTCTCTCTCATGTTAGTGTTATGGATCCCCTTCTCTCTTATGTTTGTGTTATGGACCCCCTTCTCTCTCATGTTAGTGTTATGGACCCCCTTCTCTCTCATGTTTGTGTTATGGACCCCCTTCTCTCTCATGTTAGTGTTATGGACCCCCTTCTCTCTTATGTTTGTGTTATGGACCCCCTTCTCTCTCATGTTAGTGTTATGGATTCCCTTCTCTCTTATGTTTGTGTTATGGACCCCCTTCTCTCTCATGTTAGTGTTATGGACCCCCTTCTCTCTCGTGTTTATGTTATGGACCCCCTTCTCTCTCATGTTAGTGTTATGGACCCCCTTCTCTCTCATGTTAGTGTTATGGACCCCCTTCTCTCTCATGTTTGTGTTCTGGATCCCCTTCTCTCTCATGTTAGTGTTATGGACCCCCTTCTCTCTCATGTTTGTGTTATGGACCCCTTCTCTCTTATGTTTGTGTTATGGACCCCCTTCTCTCTCATGTTTGTGTTCTGGATCCCCTTCTCTCTCATGTTAGTGTTATGGACCCCCTTCTCTCTCATGTTTGTGTTCTGGATCCCCTTCTCTCTCATGTTAGTGTTATGGACCCCCTTCTCTCTCATGTTAGTGTTATGGACCCCCTTCTCTCTCATGTTAGTGTTATGGATCCCCTTCTCTCTCATGTTAGTGTTATGGACCCCCTTCTCTCTCATGTTAGTGTTCTGGACCCCCTTCTCTCTCATGTTAGTGTTATGGACCCCCTTCTCTCTCATGTTAGTGTTATGGACCCCCTTCTCTCTCATGTTTGTGTTATGGACCCCCTTCTCTCTCATGTTAGTGTTATGGACCCCCTTCTCTCTCATGTTATTGTTATGGACCCCCTTCTCTCTCATGTTTGTGTTATGGACCCCCTTCTCTCTCATGTTTGTGTTATGGACCCCCTTCTCTCTCATGTTAGTGTTCTGGATCCCCTTCTCTCTCATGTTAATGTTCTGGATCCCCTTCTCTCTCATGTTTGTGTTATGGATCCCCTTCTCTCTCATGTTAGTGTTATGGATCCCCTTCTCTCTCATGTTAGTGTTATGGACCCCCTTCTCTATCATGTTTGTGTTATGGACCCCCTTCTCTCTCATGTTAGTGTTATGGACCCCCTTCTCTCTCATGTTTGTGTTCTGGACCCCCTTCTCTCTCATGTTTGTGTTATGGATCCCCTTCTCTCTCATGTTAGTGTTATGGACCCCCTTCTCTCTCATGTTTGTGTTCTGGACCCCCTTCTCTCTCATGTTAGTGTTATGGACCCCCTTCTCTCTCATGTTTGTGTTATGGACCCCCTTCTCTCTCATGTTAGTGTTATGGATCCCCTTCTCTCTCATGTTAGTGTTATGGACCCCCTTCTCTCTCATGTTTGTGTTCTGGACCCCCTTCTCTCTCATGTTTGTGTTCTGGACCCCCTTCTCTCTCATGTTTGTGTTATGGATCCCCTTCTCTCTCATGTTAGTGTTATGGACCCCCTTCTCTCTCCTGTTTGTGTTATGGACCCCCTTCTCTCTCATGTTAGTGTTATGGACCCCCTTCACTCTCATGTTTGTGTTATGGACCCACTTCTCTCTCATGTTTGTGTTCTGGGCCCCCTTCTCTCTCATGTTTGTGTTATGGACACCCTTCTCTCTCATGTTAGTGTTATGGATCCCCTTCTCTCTCATGTTAGTGTTATGGACCCCCTTCTCTCTCATGTTAGTGTTCTGGACCCCCTTCTCTCTTATGTTAGTGTTATGGACCCCCTTCTCTCTCATGTTTGTGTTATGGATCCCCTTCTCTCTCATGTTAGTGTTATGGATCCCCTTCTCTCTCATGTTAGTGTTATGGACCCCCTTTTCTCTTATGTTTGTGTTATGGACCCCCTCCTCTCTCATGTTAGTGTTATGGATCCCCTTCTCTCTCATGTTTGTGTTATGGACCCCCTTCTCTCTCATGTTTGTGTTCTGGACCCCCTTCTCTCTCATGTTTGTGTTATGGATCCCCTTCACTCTCATGTTTGTGTTATGGATCCCCTTCTCTCTCATGTTTGTGTTATGGATCCCCTTCTCTCTCATGTTTGTGTTCTGGACCCCCTTCTCTCTCATGTTTGTGTTATGGATCCCCGTCTCTCTCATGTTAGTGTTATGGATCCCCTTCTCCCTCATGTTTGTGTTATGGACCCCCTTCTCTCTCATGTTAGTGTTCTGGACTCCCTTCTCTCTCATGTTTGTGTTCTGGACCCCCTTCTCTCTCATGTTTGTGTTATGGACCCCCTTCTCTCTCATATTAGTGGTATGGATCCCCTTCTCTCTCATGTTTGTGTTATGGACCCCCTTCTCTCTCATGTTTGTGTTCTGGACCCCCTTCTCTCTCATGTTAGTGTTATGGATCCCCTTCTCTCTCATGTTAGTGTTATGGATCCCCTTCTCTCTCATGTTTGTGTTATGGACCCCCTTCTCTCTCATGTTAGTGTTATGGACCCCCTTCTCTCTTATGTTTGTGTTCTGGACCCCCTTCTCTCTCATGTTTGTGTTATGGACCCCCTTCTCTCTCATGTTTGTGTTCTGGACGCCCTTCTCTCTCATGTTTGTGTTCTGGACCCCCTTCTCTCTTATGTTAGTGTTCTGGACCCCCTTCTCTCTCCGGTTAGTGTTATGGACCCCCTTCTCTCTCATGTTTGTGTTATGGACCCCCTTCTCTCATGTTTGTGTTCTGGACCCCCTTCTCTCTCATGTTAGTGTTATGGACCCCCTTTTCTCTCATGTTAGTGTTATGGACCCCCTTCTCTCTCATGTTAGTGTTATGGACCCCCTTCTCTCTCATGTTTGTGTTATGGATCCCCTTCTCTCTCATGTTAGTGTTATGGACCCCCTTCTCTCTCATGTTAGTGTTCTGGACCCCCTTCTCTCTCATGTTAGTGTTATGGACCCCCTTCTCTCTCATGTTTGTGTTATGGATCCCCTTCTCTCTCATGTTAGTGTTATGGACCCCCTTCTCTCTCATGTTAGTGTTATGGACCCCCTTCTCTCTCATGTTAGTGTTATGGACCCCCTTCTCTCTCATGTTAGTGTTATGGATCCCCTTCTCTCTCATGTTAGTGTTTTGGACCCCCTTCTCTCTCATGTTAGTGTTCTGGACCCCCTTCTCTCTCATGTTAGTGTTATGGACCCCCTTCTCTCTCATGTTTGTGTTATGGATCCCCTTCTCTCTCATGTTAGTGTTATGGACCCCCTTCTCTCTCATGTTAGTGTTATGGACCCCCTTCTCTCTCATGTTAGTGTTCTGGACCCCTTTCTCTCTCATGTTAGTGTTATGGACCCCCTTCTCTCTCATGTTTGTGTTATGGATCCCCTTCTCTCTCATGTTAGTGTTATGGACCCCCTTCTCTCTCATGTTAGTGTTATGGACCCCCTTCTCTCTCATGTTAGTGTTATGGACCCCCTTCTCTCTCATGTTAGTGTTCTGGACCCCCTTCTCTCTCATGTTTGTGTTATGGACCCCTTTCTCTCTCATGTTAGTGTTATGGACCCCCTTCTCTCTCATGTTTGTGTTATGGACCCCCTTCTCTCTCATGTTTGTGTTATGGATCCCCTTCTCTCTCATGTTAGTGTTATGGACCCCCTTCTCTCTCATGTTAGTGTTCTGGACCCCCTTCTCTCTCATGTTAGTGTTATGGACCCCCTTCTCTCTCATGTTTGTGTTATGGACCCCCTTCTCTCTCATGTTAGTGTTATGGACCCCCTTCTCTCTCATGTTAGTGTTATGGACCCCCTTCTCTCTCATGTTTGTGTTATGGACCCCCTTCTCTCTCATGTTTGTGTTATGGACCCCTTTCTCTCTCATGTTAGTGTTATGGACCCCCTTCTCTCTCATGTTAGTGTTATGGACCCCCTTCTCTCTCATGTTAGTGTTCTGGACCCCCTTCTCTCTCATGTTAGTGTTATGGACCCCCTTCTCTCTCATGTTTGTGTTATGGACCCCCTTCTCTCTCATGTTTGTGTTCTGGACCCCCTTCTCTCTCATGTTAGTGTTATGGACCCCCTTCTCTATCATGTTTGTGTTATGGACCCCCTTCTCTATCATGTTTGTGTTCTGGACCCCTTCTCTATCATGTTAGTGTTATGGACCCCCTTCTCTATCATGTTTGTGTTATGGACCCCCTTCTCTATCATGTTTGTGATATGGACCCCCTTCTCTCTCATGTTTGTGTTATGGACCCCCTTCTCTCTCATGTTTGTGTTATGGACCCCCTTCTCTCTCATGTTAGTGTTATGGACCCCCTTCTCTCTCATGTTAGTGTTATGGACCCCCTTCTCTATCATGTTAGTGTTATGGACCCCCTTCTCTCTCATGTTTGTGTTCTGGACCCCCTTCTCTCTCATGTAAGTAGCGGGGTACCCCAGGGATCGGTACTAGGACCAATTCTCTTTCTAATTTACATCAACGACATAGATGAGGGTCTCACCTGCACAATCTCAAAATTTGCTGACGATACAAAAATTGCAAATAGCGTACTCTCAAAAGAACAAGTTGACGATATGCAACACAATCTAGATAAATTGTCATGTTGGGCCCAAATTTGGCAAATGAGTTTCAATGCGGATAAATGTAAAGTACTACATGTCGGATACCTAAATGAGAAAGCAAACTATTCGATGAATGGCACTCAGCTTAAGAATGTAAACAGAGAAACTGATCTGGGAGTAACAATATCGAGTAACCTAAAACCGAGTCAACAATGTTCAGAAGTTGTTAAGAAGGCAAACAAAATAATTGGCTTTATAGGCAGGTCATTTGAGCATAAATCCAAAGAAGTTATCCTAACCCTTTACAATTCCTTAGTCCGCCCTCTTCTTGAATACTGCGTTCAATCCTGGTGCCCTTATTACCAAAAAGATATAAACAAGCTAGAACGAGTTCAACGTAGAGTTACCAAAATGATACCTAGCCTAAAGAACAAACCATACGAAGAGCGTCTTAGAGAATTAAATCTATTTCCTTTAACCCAGCGCAGATTAAGAGGCGACTTAATTCAAGTGTTCAAAATCATCAAAGGCATCGACAATATGAACTGTAGTAAGTACTTCACTATCGACCAATCTAATTACACACGGGGAAACGGTTGCAAAATTATTGGTAAATCTTTTAACTCGCACGAATCTAAGAATTTCTTCTTCAATCGAGTTGTCAACTTGTGGAATGGGCTTCCCCGAAACGTTATAGACTGCAGCACCGTTGATTCATTTAAATTCCGCATAGACAAATATCTCGCATCAAACCCGCGACTGACTGCGTTTGTAAATGAATAACTTTATCCTCCCCTCAGTTACTAACCCATATGTCCCCTACTAACTTCCTAGTCCTGCCACGTTAGTGGCAGGGCAGTAGTTCCCTTTCCAATGTTCCCTTACCCACTCTAAACCACTGTTTGGACACTTGATCCTCAGTGTTTTGGAGGACAAGCAGCCTAGAAGGGTCACTAGATCTGTTGTTGCTTGATTTCCTTTGTACTTTGTACTCCTTTGTATGTTAGTGTTATGGACCCCCTTCTCTATCATGTTTGTGTTATGGACCCCCTTCTCTATCATGTTTGTGTTCTGGACCCCCTTCTCTATCATGTTAGTGTTATGGACCCTCTTCTCTATCATGTTTGTGTTATGGACCCCCTTCTCTATCATGTTTGTGATATGGACCCCCCTTCTCTCTCATGTTTGTGTTATGGACCCCCTTCTCTCTCATGTTTGTGTTATGGACCCCCTTCTCTCTCATGTTTGTGTTATGGACCCCCTTCTCTATCATGTTTGTGTTATGGACCCCCTTCTCTCTCATGTTTGTGTTCTGGACCCCCTTCTCTCTCATGTTAGTGTTATGGACCCCCTTCTCTCTCATGTTTGTGTTCTGGGATCCCCTTCTCTCTCATGTTAGTGTTATGGACCCCCTTCTCTCTCATGTTAGTGTTATGGACCCCCTTCTCTCTCATGTTAGTGTTATGGACCCCCTTCTCTCTCATGTTAGTGTTATGGATCCCCTTCTCTCTCATGTTTGTGTTATGGATCCCCTTCTCTCTCATGTTAGTGTTATGGACCCCCTTCACTCTCCTGTTAGTGTTATGGACCCCCTTCTCTCTCATGTTAGTGTTCTGGACCCCCTTCTCTCTCATGTTAGTGTTATGGACCCCCTTCTCTCTCATGTTAGTGTTATGGACCCCCTTCTCTCTCATGTTAGTGTTATGGACCCCCTTCTCTCTCATGTTAGTGTTATGGACCCCCTTCTCTCTCATGTTTGTGTTCTGGACCCCCTTCTCTCTCATGTTAGTGTTATGGACCCCCTTCTCTCTCATGTTAGTGTTATGGACCCCCTTCTCTCTCATGTTTGTGTTATGGACCCCCTTCTCTCTCATGTTAGTGTTATGGACCCCCTTCTCTCTCATGTTAGTGTTATGGACCCCCTTCTCTCTCATGTTTGTGTTATGGACCCCCTTCTCTCTTATGTTTGTGTTATGGACCCCTTTCTCTCTCATGTTAGTGTTATGGTCCCCCTTCTCTCTCATGTTAGTGTTATGGACCCCCTTCTCTCTCATGTTAGTTTTCTGGACCCCCTTCTCTCTCATGTTAGTGTTATGGACCCCTTCTCTCTCATGTTTGTGTTATGGACCCCGTTCTCTATCATGTTTGTGTTCTGGACCCCCTTCTCTATCATGTTTGTGTTATGGACCCCATTCTCTCTCATGTTTGTGTTATGGACCCCCTTCTCTCTCATGTTTGTGTTCTGGACCCCCTTCTCTCTCATGTTTGTGTTATGGACCCCCTTCTCTCTTATGTTAGTGTTATGGATCCCCTTCTCTCTCATGTTTGTGTTATGGACCCCCTTCTCTCTCATGTTAGTGTTCTGGACCCCCTTCTCTCTCATGTTAGTGTTATGGACCCCCTTCTCTCTCATGTTTGTGTTATGGACCCCCTTCTCTCTCATGTTTGTGTTCTGGACCCCCTTCTCTCTCATGTTAGTGTTATGGACCCCCTTCTCTCTCATGTTAGTGTTATGGACCCCCTTCTCTCTCATGTTTGTGTTATGGACCCCCTTCTCTCTCATGTTTGTGTTATGGACCCCTTTCTCTCTCATGTTAGTGTTATGGACCCCCTTATCTCTCATGTTAGTGTTATGGACCCCCTTCTCTCTCATGTTAGTTTTCTGGACCCCCTTCTCTCTCATGTTAGTGTTATGGACCCCCTTCTCTATCATGTTTGTGTTATGGACCCCCTTCTCTCTCATGTTTGTGTTATGGACCCCCTTCTCTATCATGTTTGTGTTATGGACCCCCTTCTCTATCATGTTTGTGTTCTGGACCCCCTTCTCTATCATGTTTGTGTTATGGACCCCCTTCTCTCTCATGTTTGTGTTATGGACCCCCTTCTCTATCATGTTTGTGTTATGGACCCCCTTCTCTATCATGTTTGTGTTATGGACCCCCTTCTCTATCATGTTTGTGTTATGGACCCCCTTCTCTCTCATGTTTGTGTTATGGATCCCCTTCTCTCTCATGTTTGTGTTATGGACCCCCTTCTCTCTCATGTTTGTGTTATGGATCCCCTTCTCTCTCATGTTTGTGTTATGGATCCCCTTCTCTCTCATGTTTGTGTTATGGACCCCCTTCTCTATCATGTTTGTGTTATGAACCCCCTTCTCTCTCATGTTTGTGTTATGGACCCCCTTCTCTCTCATGTTTGTGTTATGGACCCCCTTCTCTCTCATGTTAGTGTTATGGACCCCCTTCTCTCTCATGTTAGTGTTCTGGACCCCCTTCTCTCTCATGTTAGTGTTATGGACCCCCTTCTCTCTCATGTTTGTGTTCTGGACCCCCTTCTCTATCATGTTTGTGTTATGGACCCCCTTCTCTCTCATGTTTGTGTTCTGGACCCCCTTCTCTCTCATGTTTGTGTTATGGACCCCCTTCTCTCTTATGTTAGTGTTATGGATCCCCTTCTCTCTCATGTTTGTGTTATGGACCCCCTTCTCTCTCATGTTAGTGTTCTGGACCCCCTTCTCTCTCATGTTAGTGTTATGGACCCCCTTCTCTCTCATGTTTGTGTTATGGACCCCCTTCTCTCTCATGTTTGTGTTCTGGACCCCCTTCTCTCTCATGTTAGTGTTATGGACCCCCTTCTCTCTCATGTTAGTGTTATGGACCCCCTTCTCTATCATGTTTGTGTTATGGACCCCCTTCTCTCTCATGTTTGTGTTATGGATCCCTTTCTCTCTCATGTTAGTGTTATGGACCCCCTTATCTCTCATGTTAGTGTTATGGACCCCCTTCTCTCTCATGTTAGTTTTCTGGACGCCCTTCTCTCTAATGTTAGTGTTATGGACCCCCTTCTCTCTCATGTTTGTGTTATGCACCCCCTTCTCTCTCATGTTTGTGTTATGGACCCCCTTCTCTATCATGTTTGTGTTATGGACCCCCTTCTCTATCATGTTTGTGTTCTGGACCCCCTTCTCTATCATGTTTGTGTTATGGACCCCCTTCTCTATCATGTTTGTGTTATGGACCCCCTTCTCTATCATGTTTGTGTTATGTACCCCCTTCTCTATCATGTTTGTGTTATGGACCCCCTTCTCTCTCATGTTTGTGTTATGGATCCCCTTCTCTCTCATGTTTGTGTTATGGACCCCCTTCTCTCTCATGTTTGTGTTATGGATCCTCTTCTCTCTCATGTTCGTGTTATGGACCCCCTTCTCTCTCATGTTAGTGTTATGGACCCCCTTCTCTATCATGTTTGTGTTCTGGACCCCTTCTCTATCATGTTTGTGTTATGGACCCCCTTCTCTCTCATGTTTGTGTTATGGACCCCCTTCTCTCTCATGTTTGTGTTATGGACCCCCTTCTCTCTCATGTTTGTGTTATGGACCCCCTTCTCTATCATGTTTGTGTTATGGACCCCCTTCTCTCTCATGTTTGTGTTATGGACCCCCTTCTCTATCATGTTTGTGTTATGGACTCCCTTCTCTCTCATGTTAGTGTTATGGACCCCCTTCTCTATCATGTTTGTGTTATGGACCCCCTTCTCTCTCATGTTAGTGTTATGGACCCCCTTCTCTCTCATGTTAGTGTTATGGACCCCCTTCTCTCTCATGTTAGTGTTCTGGACCCCCTTCTCTCTCATGTTAGTGTTATGGACCCCCTTCCCTCTCATGTTAGTGTTATGGACCCCCTTCTCTCTCATGTTAGTGTTCTGGACCCCCTTCTCTCTCATGTTAGTGTTATGGACCCCCTTCTCTCTCATGTTAGTGTTATGGACCCCCTTCTCTCTCATGTTAGTGTTATGGACCCCCTTCTCTCTCATGTTAGTGTTATGGACCCCCTTCTCTCTCATGTTAGTGTTCTGGACCCCCTTCTCTCTCATGTTAGTGTTATGGACCCCCTTCTCTCTCATGTTAGTGTTATGGACCCCCTTCTCTCTCATGTTAGTGTTATGGACCCCCTTCTCTCTCATGTTAGTGTTATGGACCCCCTTCTCTCTCATGTTTGTGTTATGGACCCCCTTCTCTCTCATGTTTGTGTTCTGGACCCCCTTCTCTCTCATGTTAGTGTTATGGACCCCCTTCTCTCTCATGTTTGTGTTCTGGACCCCCTTCTCTCTCATGTTAGTGTTATGGACCCCCTTCTCTCTCATGTTACGATGACTATTTGTTTTCGGACGATGGAGTTCATCTGAACCAGGTGGGAGCAGCACTTTTTGGGCGTCTTCTCAACGATGCGGTGAAGGATTTTCGGAGAAGAAATCGACTCAGCACAGGACAACCAGGAAGGAGGACCGAAAACAGCGAGGGCGGCAACCTACAAAGGAATTAAATACTAATCCGTCAAAAACCGCGAATTTGGATAAAGCTCCACCAACACGACCCAAATTCAAAACCGTCAGGGATAACGACCGAGGACCGAGGACAGCCATGAATGTAAATGTAGATCCGACCAGAACCAAAAATTCGATGAAAGAACGTTCTGCGAGTTCTAAAACCGCAACTTTAAAGGTTTTCTATGCAAACGCTCGTAGCATACGCAATAAATTTTCAGATTTAGAGGAACTAGTGTTTACAGAAAATTATGATGTGATTGGCATAACAGAATCTTGGCTCAATACAGAAGATAAGGATGTGATTGGCATAACAGAATCTTGGCTCAATACAGAAGATAAGAGACTTTTTAGCAGAGTATTCACTTCCCGGTTATGTAATGTTTGAGAACAGCCGAATAAATAAAAATGGAGGTGGCGTTTTATTTTATATCAAAGAAAGTCTTAACCCGACCCTCGTGTCAAAACCTCAAATTGTGAACGTCGACACATCTTTTGTGCTAATAAAGAATAATAAAGGTACAAAAATAATACTTGCATTAATATACAGACCTCCAGCTCAATCAGTGCAAACTGACCGGGAAATTTACGAACAAATTGCAGATGTAAGTAACTCACAAGATACCGTAATTTTTGGCGACTTTAATTTACCTGTGACCAAGTGGGGCGATACTCTTACTTCACACTCCGGACATGACTTGTATACGAACTTGCAAGAGAGTTCGCTTTATCAATTTGTTCGAACGCCGACCCGTGGTAATAACGTTCTTGACATTGTACTTGCAACAAAAGAAGAATTGATAGAGAATTTGAATGTTGGTGATGAATTCAGTAACAGCGACCAATCGTACGATAACTTTCACTTTAAAGTTTACTAGTAACGAACCAAATAGTAGCATCGAAAAAGTCCCTAATTTCAAGAAAGCAAACTTCCATAAACTTAGATCTATGTTTAAAGAAACTGACTGGAGCTTTTTAATTAACAATAACGACATAAATACATCTTGGAAGTTATTCGAAACCACTTACCTAAAAGCAGTGCAAGACTGCATACCATCGAAAATACGGCGTCCAGGCCATAATAATAAGCCCAAATGGTGGAATAAAGATATTTCAAACTGCCTGCTTGCTAAAAAATTTGCTAATGATAGATTAAAATCCTCACAAAATGACGAAGAACGGGTGAAATTTGTAGAGCTACGACGCAAAGCCAAAAAGTTAATTAAGCAAAGTAAAAAGACCTTAGAGTTACATATTGCGAATCAAAGTAAAACAAACCCGAAAGAATTTTATAGTTATATCAGAAAGAAAAAAGTAGTTACTTCAACTGTTGGACCGTTAGGTCGATGAAAAAGGAGAATACACCAAAGACGAAGTACAAATGAGTAATGCCCTCAATACCTTCTTTGCATCAGTTTTTACAACAGAAGACCTCAGTGATATCCCTACACCATCGCCGATTCAGATTGATAATTCAGATGTTCTAAGCAATATCACCATTACAGAGAGAGAAGTATTGAATTGTTTAGATAAACTCAAGGTAAATAAAACGCCAGGACCTGATACAATCTCGCCTAGAGTTCTAAAGGAAGCTAAGAATGAGCTCTCCAAACCACTGACATTACTATTCAATAAATCCTTGCAGTCTGGAACTATGCCTGATCAGTGGAAGCTAGCCAACGTAACCCCGATATTCAAAAAAGGCAGCAAATCCCTACCCAGTAACTATCGTCCAATTAGCTTAACCTCAGTTGTATGTAAAATGCTAGAAACGGTCATACGAGACAGACTCGTAAATCACTTAGAGGAAAATAACATACTTAAAGATACTCAACACGGCTTTCGTAAAAAACGTTCCTGTTTAACAAACCTCTTAGACTTCTTCCACGATATCCTCAACCTCTACGATGAGAGTAAAGCTGTAGATATTATATACCTTGATTTTCAAAAGGCCTTTGACAAAGTTCCCCACAAACGTTTACTGCTAAAACTAAAAGCGCATGGAATACAAGACGGTGTGTTGAAATGGATAGAAAATTGGCTCAGCAACAGAAAGCAAAGGGTAGTCATAAACGGTAAGGCATCTAAATGGACCAATGTAAGTAGCGGGGTACCCCAGGAATCGGTACTAGGACCAATTCTCTTTCTAATTTACATCAACGACATAGATGAGGGTCTCGCCTGCACAATCTCAAAATTTGCTGACGATACAAAAATTGCAAATAGCGTACTCTCAAAAGAACAAGTTGACGATATGCAACACAATCTAGATAAATTGTCATGTTGGGCCCAAATTTGGCAAATGAGTTTCAATGCGGATAAATGTAAAGTACTACATGTCGGATACCTAAATGAGAAAGCAAACTATTCGATGAATGGCACTCAGCTTAAGAATGTAAACAGAGAAACTGATCTGGGAGTAACAATATCGAGTAACCTAAAACCGAGTCAACAATGTTCAGAAGTTGTTAAGAAGGCAAACAAAATAATTGGCTTTATAGGCAGGTCATTTGAGCATAAATCCAAAGAAGTTATCCTAACCCTTTACAATTCCTTAGTCCGCCCTCTTCTGGAATACTGCGTTCAATCCTGGTGCCCTTATTACCAAAAAGATATAAACAAGCTAGAACGAGTTCAACGTAGAGTTACCAAAATGATACCTAGCCTAAAGAACAAACCATCCGAAGAGCGTCTTAGAGAATTAAATCTATTTCCTTTAACCCAGCACAGATTAAGAGGTGACTTAATTCAAGTGTTCAAAATCATCAAAGGCATCGACAATATGAACTGTAGTAAGTACTTCACTATCGACCAATCTAATTACACGCGGGGAAACGGTTGCAAAATTATTGGTAAATCTTTTAACTCGCACGAATCAAAGAATTTCTTCTTCAATCGAGTTGTCAACTTGTGGAATGGGCTTCCCCGAGACGTTATAGACTGCAGCACCGTTGATTCATTTAAATTCCGCCTAGACAAATATCTCGCATCAAACCCGCGACTGACTGCGTTTGTAAATGAATAACTTTATCCTCCCCTCAGTTACTAACCCATATGTCCCCTACTAACTTCCTAGTCCTGCCACGTTAGTGGCAGGGCAGTAGTTCCCTTTCCAATGTTCCCTTACCCACTCTAAACCACTGTTTGGACACTTGATCCTCAGTGTTTTGGAGGACAAGCAGCCTAGAAGGGTCACTAGATCTGTTGTTGCTTGATTTCCTTTGTACTCCTTTATGTTAGTGTTATGGACGCCCTTCTCTCTCATGTTAGTGTTATGGACCCCCTTCTCTCTCATGTTAGTGTTATGGACCCCCTTCTCTCTCATGTTAGTGTTCTGGACCCCCTTCTCTCTCATGTTAGTGTTATGGACCCCCTTCTCTCTCATGTTTGTGTTATGGACCCCCTTCTCTCTCATGTTAGTGTTATGGACCCCCTTCTCTCTCATGTTTGTGTTATGGACCCCCTTCTCTCTCATGTTAGTGTTCTGGACCCCCTTCTCTCTCATGTTAGTGTTATGGACCCCCTTCTCTCTCATGTTTGTGTTATGGACCCCCTTCTCTCTCATGTTTGTGTTATGGACCCCCTTCTCTCTCATGTTAGTGTTATGGACCCCCTTCTCTATCATGTGTTACGACCGGGCACTCGGGTACACTAGGGCTCTTACACAGGACTCGAGTATGGCTCGCTGCCACAACGGAAACACACGATCCCAACCCCAGAGTACTGCCAGCCGAACAAAAAACGCCACTACCCTCCAGAGTTCTATCTGCTATAACGGGGTATACAAGAACTCGGTACTAGCGTTTCACACAACAGACTAATAACAAGACGGGAGTTATCTAGTCTGGTCAACAATCAAACAAAGAAGAAAGTACTACAACACTAAAGAATAGTGTAGGCCGAAGCCGAAGTAATCCACCCTTGAACTAAGAACTTAAGAAGTCCTCCACCCTCTACTTCGGATCGGCACTATTACGTTACGTTAAACAATAGTCCTCGAGCATCAAGCAAGGAATCTTCTGATAAGTTAGATGCTTCTCGAATACTCATAAGAAGTAAGTATCGGATTTTGAACAGCAATTTAATGAATAACTCACTGGTAATTAAAGGCTTTAAATTGACATAAGAAGAATTATAAGAATAAGCAATAGGATATGGCAAACATTAAGAAGAAGTACTCCGACAATGCACTGGCAATAGCCTACTAAGATTGTGCTCGTGGGCCACTAATCTCTGAAGCAGCTAAGCGTGCCACACATGAAATCAATAGTGCATAAACAATAATATACATAAGGAGAAGCTTCAATACTATGCTGTATCTGCTGGTCGAGCAAAGTCTAGCTGGGATACATAAGGTTAAGAGACAATGGCTGAGCAAGCGGCTCGTAGCCTAGCGAGGTCCTTAAGACTGTGCGGCCAAATTACGTTAATTGACGGGATGCTCTCTTGAGAGATCCAGATCACTAGTATCTGGTTCTCTCCTGGCGATCCTCTCAAAGTCAAGCAAATGAGATAGCACAGTGTTGGGTGGCAGAGGCAAAAGCCCTCACTCGCAACACAGTGCTAAACTCCCACGGTACACAGTCAGAAAGACCACCTAGGCGTTCCACGTCTCCGTTGCAATTGTACTGGTTCAACCGCAACCTAGTACTCATAGGAAATCACAACTCGGAAACCCTATCCCAGTCTAGCATTGCCTAAACCAGCAGAAAACAGGAACATGAATAATCGCACACAGGGAAATGCATATACGAGTGCAACAAACATCAATCAATCCTATTCTAGTTAACCCTTCCAAAAATAGGCTATCTAACAGGCACTTATCTCGTGAGAACTCAAGCGATAATACTTTGGCTGACTAAATCTGCACCAAAGGGGTCATTGGTTAAAAAGGGACGAGAAGAGAAGAAGATAGGCTGTTCAGAGAGTAGAGAAAGTTCACATCAGTCGGAAGAATATGGATAGTTGCAAGGGATATGAGAAGTCGCTCTGCCTGATGAGTTCTAAAGAATTGTGGCGAGGACCTCTCCTTTTTATACTCGGCCCTCTAGCGGCATATCGCAAACTACTAAGGACCGCCCACTGACAATCATTACGTAATATTCTCTCTCAATCTGGGATCGACAAAGGATTTCCCACGCGCTTGATGAGGGAGGAGGGAGGAGGGAGGAGGGAGGAGGGAGTGAGGCCTACACACCTCGTGGCGCGCTCACTGGCCGTCGTTACATAACTCTCTCTCTCATCATTATATATAAGTCCCACACACAATACTTATATCTAATGATATAAAATAGAACTCGTTGACTTAGAAGAAAACAAAATACATAATTATAATACTTATAGTACAACGGTTCACATAAACTGAGTTAGGAAACTCTACACAGACTACAGCCAAAGTTCCTGCCCTGACGATCCTAGCGAGAGTGGGGCCTGACTGAGCGTTCTGTACAGCATGCTCATACTCGGCATGCGTCACACCTCCCCCAAGATTTTACTTGCTCAACCCTGAGCTAAAATCTGACACACAGAACCTCATCAAACCCCTCACACCCAGCGACCGCATGGCACTAAAACAACGCTGAGTTTACCACTAAAACACATCTTATAAAAAAAAAATTCACATTTCATAACTCCTCCCAATAATAG
Source organism: Lithodes maja (assembly GCA_037953745.1). Lineage (NCBI taxonomy): Eukaryota > Metazoa > Arthropoda > Malacostraca > Decapoda > Lithodidae > Lithodes > Lithodes maja. The sequence continues at coordinate 8,226 of JBAKBP010018289.1, read as the reverse complement.
CAAAAGACATAATATCATGCTCCCAGAGCGAGCTTACAGCAGCTCAGCCGTTTGATAGTTCGTGGACTACTCAAACTCTATAGGCTATGACAAACTTATACAATTATCTATAACAAAAGAAAGAGTTTTTTTATGATTTTTATATTTTAATATGTTTTTTCCGGCTGCACTATAAGGGCAGCCTATTTTTTCTTCTATACCAAACTGTTACGACCGGGCACTCGGGTACACTAGGGCTCTTACACAGGACTCGAGTATGGCTCGCTGCCACAACGGAAACACACGATCCCAACCCCAGAGTACTGCCAGCCGAACAAAAAACGCCACTACCCTCCAGAGTTCTATCTGCTATAACGGGGTATACAAGAACTCGGTATTAGCGTTTCACACAACAGACTAATAACAAGACGGGAGTTATCTAGTCTGGTCAACAATCAAACAAAGAAGAAAGTACTACAACACTAAAGAATAGTGTTGGCCGAAGCCGAAGTAATCCACCCTTGAACTAAGAACTTAAGAAGTCCTCCACCCTCTACTTCGGATCGGCACTATTACGTTACGTTAAACAATAGTCCTCGAGCATCAAGCAAGGAATCTTCTGATAAGTTAGATGCTTCTCGAATACTCGTAAGAAGTAAGTATCGGATTTTGAACAGCAATTTTAATGAATAACTCACTGGTAATTAAAGGCTTTAAATTGACATAAGAAGAATTATAAGAATAAGCAATAGGATATGGCAAACATTAAGAAGAAGTACTCCGACAATGCACTGGCAATAGCCTACTAAGATTGTGCTCGTGGGCCACTAATCTCTGAAGTAGCTAAGCGTGCCACGCATGAAATCAATAGTGCTTAAACAATAATATACATAAGGAGAAGCTTCAATACTATGCTGTATCTGCTGGTCGAGCAAAGTCTAGCTGGGATATCTAAGGTTAAGAGACAATGGCTGAGCAAGCGGCTCGTAGCCTAGCGAGGTCCTTAAGACTGTGCGGCCAAATTACGGTAATTGACGGGATGCTCTCTTGAGAGATCCAGATCACTAGTATCTGGTTCTCTCCTGGCGATCCTCTCAAAGTCAAGCAAATGAGATAGCACAGTGTTGGGTGGCACAGGCAAAAGCCCTCACTCACAACACAGTGCTAAACTCCCACGGTACACAATCAAAAAGACCCCCTAGGCTTCCCACGTCTCCGTTGCAATTGTGCTGGTTCAACCAACCTAGCACTCATAGGAAATCACAACTCGAGGAACCCTATCCCAGTCTAGCATTGCCTAAACCAGCAGAAAACAGGAACATGAATAATCGCACACAGGGAAATGCATATACGAGTGCAACAAACATCAATCAATCCTATTCTAGTTAACCCTTCCAAAAATAGGCTATCTAACAGGCACTTATCTCGTGAGAACTCAAGCGATAATACTTTGGCTGACTAAATCTGCACCAAAGGGGTCATTGAGGTTATAAACAGGGATGAGAAGAGAAGAAGGTAGGCTGTTCAGAGAGTAGAGAAAGTTCACATCAGTCGGAAGAATATGGATAGTTACAAGGGATATGAGAGGTCGCTTTGCCTGATGAGTTCTGATCTAAAAATGGCGAGACCTCCCTTTTTATACTCGGCCCCGTAGCGAGCATAACGGCAATCATGACGTCACATTCGCTCTCTCAATCTGGGATCGACAAAGGATTCCCACGCTCTTGATGGGGGGGGGGGGGAGGGAGGGGGGAAGGAGGGAGGAGGGAGTGAGGCCTACACACCTCGTGGCGCGCACACTGTCCTCCGTTACATAACTCTCTCTCTCTTCGCATCATTATATATATATAAATCCCACACACAATACTTATATCTAATGATATAAAATAGAACTCGTTGACTTAGAAGAAAACAAAATACATAATGATAATACTTATAGTACAACGGTTCACATAAACTGAGTTAGGAAACTCTACACAGACTACAGCCAAAGTTCCTGCCCTGACGATCCTAGCGAGGGTGGGGCCTGACTGGGCGTTCTGTACAGCATGCTCATACTCGACATGCGTCACACCTCCCCCAAGATTTTACTTGCTCAACCCTGAGCTAAAATCTGATATACAGAACCCCATCAAACCCCTCACACCCAGCGACCGCATGGCACTAAAACAACGCTGAGTTTATCACTAAAACACATCTTATAAAAAAAAAAAAAAAATCACATTTCATAACTCCTCCCAACAATAGTAAAAGACATAATATCATGCTCCCAGAGCGAGCTTACAACAGCTCAGCCGTTTGATAGTTCGTGGACTACTCAAACACTTTATAGGCTATGACAAACTTATACAATTATCTTCATCAAAAAGAAAGAGTTTTTATATGATTTTTATATTTTAATATGTTTTTTCCGGCTGCACTATAAGGGCAGCCTATTTTTCTTCTATACCAAACGCTCAACTCCTGCTTTACGACCCAATACGCTGGGCTACAACCGCGAGCCAACAAGCACCAAGCGCAAAATACTACTCAAACCAAAGCAGGAGGCTACCCGTGTGACAATTTACCCAGGATCATATACCCCTGAACGACCACATGCAACCTCGTTGTCACAACCGGCAATATGGCTTATGTCCAGGTTATATACCAATAACCTTAGTGACCACCTGGTCAGCCTCATATTCCGATTGTGAAACTGGTCCAAGATCTCGAGAGGGCAATGATCCGGGTAAACTACACCGACCGGACCATAGGCTGGAACATAGATCTCGAAATGCCCCAGCGCATCATCGTCCTTTTCACTTTCATTCATCAGGCTCTGACACGTTGCTGGTGCATTCTTAAGTCCGTCAGGCACAACATTGCACTGGTAGGTACTCCCGTCCACAACAAAACCACATACCTCTTTAGCACGCTCGGACAAAGTTACAAGCAACGACCACTCACGACATTCCTTATCCCTCAGATCCTTCGTCCACACGTAATCCAGCTCTGCCTGCACCATAGGCTGTCGAGCAGGATTTATACGGCAGGGAATTAAACTGAGCCTTGCACTATCTCCAGCCTGCATGTCGGATTCTACCCCGTACCTCAGGCCTGGAGAAGCAACAAACATGCGAAAGTACTGCCATAGCCTAGTAAATAACTGCCTTGCACTGTCTCCACGAACAACATGCCTTGTGCCCTCCCACAACCCAGCCGAGACCGCAGCTTCTAACCTGTAGTCTCCCTCCTTCTCCACCTTCGTCCCTAGAACAGCCAGGTCATGAGAGGGACAATCAGTACCACCCGTGCAGTCACTCCCACAGTTCATTATTGCTAAGGCTTCCCCGCCGATACCGTACATGCGCACCCCCGCATTCCTTGTGACGACATCTGCCTGCGCAGCGTCACCGCTTTCAGCGACATGGCCAGATACAGTCGGTCTATGGTAGGGCTGTTGCATTAGACTAGAGCAGCATTGGGAGGCTATGCGACGACCGGGCACTGCGATACCACAGCCGACCTTACCAATCTGCTCAATGTCCTCCTTTTTACCACCACCCTTGGCAGCCATGGGTCGACCCTGACCTGGCAACCATGCCAAGGCCTCGTCGCCCACCTTAAACCACCGAAACAACGAGGCTAACGGTCTTTTAACAGTCACATGACCTGCCTGCGGAACATCTCGCACCGCCCGAGTTGTGAGACTCAGGGGCTCGGCACGACCAGTGGGGTATGAACCGAGCTGGTGCTGGAGTGCTGCACACTGCTGCTCAGGCAGGTGCTCTAGCACTTCCACAGCCACCAGACTCGTGTCCCCCGCCCACTGCTTCGCCGAGACATGACAATCCCTACTCTCCTCCACCTGTGCCCTACTGCCCCCCTCTCCTTCTCCACCTTGGCCGCGGCAGACCAACGCAGGGACAGTAGGCTGCTCAGGTGGTTGCCTCACAAACTCCTCCAACAGGTTCACATGACATGCTTCCCCGTCCTCGTGTTTAATCTCGACAGCACCATTACCACACTTCTGAACTTCCGGATCCTCCAACTGCAGTTTACAAATATCTGAGGGAACCAACCTGTCTAGATGCTTCCGAAGCAACCCAAATCCTTCCCCAATATCAAACTGAGCAATCCTTTTTTCTCTCCGTGTGCAACGTTGCTGCCCCGGAGTCTCTTCCTGCCCTACCTCCTCACTAGCTGTGACAGGTCCCGGGGCCTCTCCAGACTCCAACATAGGTGCCAATACTAAATCACCCAGGAGAGCCGCCGAGTCAAAACTCTTAAAACCAACTCCAGCTTTAGCCTCCTCCTGTTGATCGTTCCTCTGCTGGTCTGAAGACGGAGGACTAGGCTGTGACACTTTAGCTGCCCGAGCTCGGGTGACAGCACACGCCATGGGTTGTGCCTGGCACCGCTCGACACACTCTTGTTCTCCCCCACTCACGTCGGCCGGCCTCTCGGCAACGACTAAGGGTAGAACCTCAGAAGCGGGCATTGCAAAGTCGTTGCCGAGAAGAAGGTCGACGCCCTCCACTGGCAGTTTCTCCACAATCCCAACATCCAATTCACGTGCCACACCATCCACCTCCAACTCCAACCGCACCAGCGGGTATGACCGAGTTGCATTAATACCCTGCACCACTACCACCCGAGCCGCATTTATAGGGTAGCCAGTCAAATTGTTCATCAGAGTCTGGGAAGCACCTGTATCACGCAAGACCTCTACTCCATGCTTGCGCCCCGCCCACATCACGCAACCCCGTCCTCTATGGTCGCAAAAAACATCCTGAGCAGGGTTCGAGCCTCCCAGGTGCTTCTGCATTGGCTGTGCCTCAGCCTCTGACGAACTGCCCCGGGCAAACTCAGAAGACTTCGGAGACACACCAATGTTGCAGGCCAAAGACACAGCTGCTGTAGGTGGTTTGCTAGGACAGACTCTTGCAAAGTGCCCCTTTTCATGACAAAGATAACACTCCAACTCCCCTCTGGGCTTCCCTTGGTACTGGGAAGGGCCCGGCCCCTTCTTAAATGGGACGGTGTTAGTCTTGTGGTCAGTCTTGGTATCATAGCTCTTGTACTTGTATGCATAATGTATATCACTAACTCGGGGGGGTGGGGTGTCACGCCCCTTGTTACCTGCCTCACTACGCTGGGCAGACCCGCACCCACGAATTAATGATAGCCGGAGGTCAGCCATCTCAGCTGCCTCCTGTAGAGTTTTAGGGTTCTTTTCTTTAATAGTTAAAGTCATATCTGCACCAGTACACTTATAAAACTGCTCGAGCAGAAACAGCTCAGTCAACTGTTCGGCCGTCTCAGCTTTCTCAGAACGTGTCCAGTTAGCAAGTGCATCTTTTAAGTCCCGGGCATGTTCAAGAAAGGTCGCCTCCCTAGTCTTTGTAACACCCCGAAACTTCAATCGATATGTTTCTGGTTGCAACTTGTATGCCCGTAGGACAGCTCTCTTCAATACTGGGTAGTCAATGCAAGACTCTAAAGGCAGTGCATCATAAGCCTTCAGACCCTTACCCGTAAGTCTTGAGGAGACCAGAGCTGCCCACTTCTCTTCAGGCCAATTATGCTCCCTACACTTCTTCTCAAAACGATTAAAAAATTCTGTGACTTCAGTTTCACTAAATGCCGGCACCAATTTGACTAAGTGAGACAAGGACTGTTCTCTTACTTGGCCCTCCCGGCCCATCCGAATCCCTGTCGACTCTGCACGAGTCTTATCTAAATCTATTTGAGCACAATATTTCTCTGAGTCGTATCTAAGCTCAGCCTCATGCCTCCTGGTCTCATCCTCTTGCCTCCTAACCTCAATCTCATGCCTCCTGGTCTCAGCCTCAATCTCATGCTTCCTAGCCTCATTCTCCTGCTTCCTAGATTCATTCTCAATCTTAGCAAGCTCAAGTTTAAATATCATCTCAGGAGACAGGCCGGAAGAGGGAGCTGCCACTACTGAAGGAGGGGGGGCAAGAACTGGGGAACCACCATACGCACCGCCCGAGGGCACTCCAATCTTCCAATTCTCATCCCTCTGTGGGAGAGTGCTAACCTCCGGCAACTGAGTGGACGGCACTGTGGGAGTCGAGTGAGAGGGGATCTGGGGAGGAACCCCCCCAAACGCCCTCTCCTCCGAAACCCCATGTCGCCCACGCAACACCCAGGAAATCAGCTCCCCCTTGGACATCCCTCCTACATTGGATAGACCCAAAACCTTGGCTATCAGGTGCAAGCCATAAACATTCACCCCAGTCAGCCTCTCCTCCGTCACATGGTACTGCTTACTCACAAAAAGTCTAGCATCCTCCTCACTAGTTACTAACGGCACCTCCTCAAATAGCATCTCTCGCTCCTCGTCAATACTAGGGCCCGACATACTGAAGTTCACCAAAAAATTCTTGAGACAAAAGTGTTAAACTCCCTTATGTAAGCACTAATTACTAAATTAACTGGAGTCTCTTAAATGCTCTCCTAATTGCCTTACAAAAAAAAATATTCTTCAATATGTACGCTAAAGTACGAACAAACAAATGTTGTACAACTCTGCAAAAAATTATACTGTTCACAAAATCCTAAGCAAGGTCGCCATTTGTTACGACCGGGCACTCGGGTACACTAGGGCTCTTACACAGGACTCGAGTATGGCTCGCTGCCACAACGGAAACACACGATCCCAACCCCAGAGTACTGCCAGCCGAACAAAAAACGCCACTACCCTCCAGAGTTCTATCTGCTATAACGGGGTATACAAGAACTCGGTACTAGCGTTTCACACAACAGACTAATAACAAGACGGGAGTTATCTAGTCTGGTCAACAATCAAACAAAGAAGAAAGTACTACAACACTAAAGAATAGTGTTGGCCGAAGCCGAAGTAATCCACCCTTGAACTAAGAACTTAAGAAGTCCTCCACCCTCTACTTCGGATCGGCACTATTACGTTACGTTAAACAATAGTCCTCGAGCATCAAGCAAGGAATCTTCTGATAAGTTAGATGCTTCTCGAATACTCATAAGAAGTAAGTATCGGATTTTGAACAGCAATTTAATGAATAACTCACTGGTAATTAAAGGCTTTAAATTGACATAAGAAGAATTATAAGAATAAGCAATAGGATATGGCAAACATTAAGAAGAAGTACTCCGACAATGCACTGGCAATAGCCTACTAAGATTGTGCTCGTGGGCCACTAATCTCTGAAGTAGCTAAGCGTGCCACACATGAAATCAATAGTGCTTAAACAATAATATACATAAGGAGAAGCTTCAATACTATACTGTATCTGCTGGTCGAGCAAAGTCTAGCTGGGATATCTAAGGTTAAGAGACAATGGCTGAGCAAGCGGCTCGTAGCCTAGCGAGGTCCTTAAGACTGTGCGGCCAAATTACGGTAATTGACGGGATGCTCTCTTGAGAGATCCAGATCACTAGTATCTGGTTCTCTCCTGGCGATCCTCTCAAAGTCAAGCAAATGAGATAGCACAGTGTTGGGTGGCACAGGCAAAAGCCCTCACTCGCAACACAGTGCTAAACTCCCACGGTACACAATCAAAAAGACCCCCTAGGCTTCCCACGTCTCCGTTGCAATTGTGCTGGTTCAACCAACCTAGCACTCATAGGAAATCACAACTCGAGGAACCCTATCCCAGTCTAGCATTACCTAAACCAGCAGAAAACAGGAACATGAATAATCGCACACAGGGAAATACATATACGAGTGCAACAAACATCAATCAATCCTATTCTAGTTAACCCTTCCAAAAATAGGCTATCTAACAGGCACTTATCTCGTGAGAACTCAAGCGATAATACTTTGGCTGACTAAATCTGCACCAAAGGGGTCATTGAGGTTATAAACAGGGACGAGAAGAGAAGAAGGTAGGCTGTTCAGAGAGTAGAGAAAGTTCACATCAGTCGGAAGAATATGGATAGTTGCAAGGGATATGAGAGGTCGCTTTGCCTGATGAGTTCTGAAGAATTGTGGCGAGGACCTCTCTTTTTATACTCGGCCCTGTAGCGAGCATATCGCCAACACTAAGGACCGCCCACTGGCAATCATGACGTCATATTCTCTCAATCTGGGATTGACAAAGAACTTCCCACGCGCTGAAAGGGAGGAAGGGAGGAGGGAATTAGGCCTACCGGCCCGCGTGGCGCACTCACCGACCCCACGCCACGTAATATCCCTCCTCTCATCATTACATACAAGTCCCACACACAATACTTATATCCAATGATATAAAATAGAACTCGTTG
>JBAKBP010018288.1:0-47042 GCA_037953745.1 Lithodes maja | reverse complement strand
TCCCTACCCCTCTCCTTCCCTTACTACGCTCTCAACTCCACCATCCCTCCACTCCCACCCCTCTCCTTCCCTTACTACCTCTCACCTTCCACCATCCTCCTCTCCCCACCCCTCTCCTTCCCTTCCTACATCTCACCTTCCATCATCCCCTGCACCACGATTCCGTCCACTCCCCCTCTCTCTCCCTCTCTCCCTATTCTCAGACCTTCCACCATCCCTCCCCCTCCACCACACTATTCCCTCCACTCCCCACCTCTCTCCTTCTAATCCCTACCTCTCACCTTCCACCATCCCCCCCCTGCACCACACTATTCCCTCCACTCCCCTACCCCTCTCCTTCCCTTCCTACCTCTCACCTTCCACCATCCCTCCCTACTCTGACCTACCCCAATTCCCGCCTCTGCTTCCTTCCCACTCTCCGTTATTCTTCCTTTGGAACACAATCACTTACTTCCATAAATGCTGTTTGTGTGCAGCTATAAAGGGACATGTGTATTTTGTTCTTAGTTAAATTAGGACTGCAGAGGCTATCAACCCTCTGGATTATTAAGCCAGCACACTGTAAATCAAGAATAGCGCCTTTTCGGGAACTCGTGCCTTGTTTTTTGTCTTCCCAATGTCCTTCCTGTATTCGTCTTCTCCCCACCTAAGTTATCTTCTCCACACTTCCGGTCATTCCTCCCCACCTCCCTCCATTCTTCCTCCAAACTCCCCTTCTCAACTCCCCCCTTCCCTCGCGACTTAATTATTTATTTATATATTTATTTATTAGTATTTTAGTCCTCCCTAAGCCTCCATCAAACTTTAAAGAATACCCCCAGTACCCCCTTTGAGATAATTTGTTTTAATTTCTTGGTAGAAAAATGGCCGGTTTATCATAAAATGCAGGCATGCTAACGCTCGCCACGAAAATAATTGACACCTAAATGGGAAATGGGGCGATAACTATAACAAATGTCAAAAGGCGGGTGCCTAACCCCGAAAGGGGTTGAAATAGGGGAGCTATCCCCCCGCCAAAGCGGCTTTCTAGGGCCTTTCCTAGCTGATGTTGAGAGGATTGGGGTTCTAGTCATGTGGTGATGGTGTTGGTTTATCAGAGTGAGAACTGAGCGATCTCTGCCATACCCATAGCTTACTCTGACTGTTCCTTTTACTTATATATTTTCTAGATCTCAAGTGACGGCGTCTCTTCCGTGGATTGACCTCCCAATATACCAAGATTGGAAGCCAAAGCGTCACATTTTTCCTTTGCCCCTCAACTTTCTCTTCATAATTGCTGAGGAGAACAGGGCCCTGGGTGGGCTTTGGTTTCCCGGGCGTTTCCGCACCCTCCTCAGCTCCCCCGCCATGGAGTGGCTTGCTGGCTTCAGTCACCCAGGCTTTATTGTGGCCTGCAGGGAGGGTTCTCTGGGGGCGCTCGGTTATGGCCTTGGCCTTGCTCGGGGCCTTGGGGCTGTTCGGCCAGGCAGCTTGGGGAAAAACAACAACAACAACAACAAATGTCAAATTAAAAGGCCCAACTGTCATAAAATGAATAAAACTAATGATGCGAAACATGAGGGAGAGCGGGGTCCAGAAAAAGCAACCATCCCACCCATAAAGTATTCTTTCCCTGCCGATCAAAACAACTCGAGTCGAGTCGTAAGACTTTTAAGCTAACTCTAACTTTCTCTCTCTCTCTGTATGTAACATAAGTAAACATTTCCCCTTATTAAATATATGCTTCATCTCCTACCTTTCCCATTAGTGATAGTTACATATATTAAGACATGCCTGGGTCTCTCTCACCTTTACCTCATTACCTGTACTAGATGCTTACAACAATAACTGTCTTCTTAATGCTCTCTGGTGTCATCCTTGTACTGGTATATTGTAGGTCTCTCTCACATCTCCGTTTGTCCTCACACTCTACCATACAAGACTAACAATAATTTCATTGGTCCATATTGCCAGCAGTCCATGTTTAGAGTTACACAGAGTTACACAGATCCTAAGACCACACAGGCCTTGCGGTCCCAACTAGGTGGTCCGGCCTTAATACTACTAGACAGGGACAGTTTATAGTGGAAGAATAGGATAGTAAAGTAGAAGATTCTCCCCACCCTCCGCTCCCTCCGACTAATAAGCCGTACCGGAAGATAGGATGAAGTGTAACCGCATGGGTCAGGAAATGCCGACAAGGAAAGTTTTTATTTAGTATAGATAGAAATTAGTTTGAAAGGGAAATTAATATTGATTAATTCATATCAATCCAATATTCATCAGATGATCGTCCAGCCTTTTCTTAAACGTATCAATTGAATTACTGTCGACCACCTCCCTTGGTAAACTATTCCACTCTTTAACCACATTGTATGTGAAGAAATGTTGTGTCACATTATTCTAAGGATGCCTTTTTTCTAATTCATTTAATTCCATTACCTCGGGTTGCAGCACTGTTATTGATCGTGAACAGTGTTACAGTTGTGACGCATGTCGAGTATGAGCATGCTGTACAGAACGCCCAGTCAGGCCCCACTCTCGCTAGGATCGTCAGGGCAGGAACTTTGGCTGTAGTCTGTGTAGAGTTTCCTAACTCAGTTTATGTGAACCGTTGTACTATAAGTATTATCATTATGTATTTTGTTTTCATCTGAGTCAACGAGTTCTATTTTATATCATTAGTTATAAGTATTGTGTGTGGGACTTATATGTAATGATGAGAGGAGAGAGAGAGAGATATTACGTAACGGGGATCAGTGAGTGCACCACGCGGGCCGGTAGGCCTAATTCCCTCCTCCCTCCTCCCTTCCTCCCTCTCAGCGCGTGGGAAGTTCTTTGTCGATCCCAGATTGAGAGAGAATATGACGTCATGATTGCCAGTGGGCGGTCCTTAAGTAGTTTGAGATATGCCGCTAGAGGGCCGAGTATAAAAAGAGAGGTTCTTGCCACCATTTCTTCAGAACTCATCAGGCAAAGCGACTTCTCATATCCCTTGCAACTATCCATATTCTTCCGACTGATGTGAACTTTCTCTACTCTCTGAACAGCCTATCTTCTTCTCTTCTCGTCCCTGTTTAACCTCCATGACCCCTTTGGTGCAGATTTAGTCAGCCAAAGTATTATCGCTTGAGTTCTCACGAGATAAGTGCCTGTTAGATAGCCTATTTTTGGAAGGGTTAACTAGAATAGGATTGATTGATGTTTGTTGCACTCGTATATGCATTTCCCTGTGTGCGATTATTCATGTTCCTGTTTTCTGCTGGTTTAGGCAATGCTAGACTGGGATAGGGTTTCTGAGTTGTGATTTCCTATGAGTACTAGGTTGCGGTTGAACCAGTACAATTGCAACGGAGACGTGGAACGCCTAGGTGGTCTTTCTGACTGTGTACCATGGGAGTTTAGCACTGTGTTGCGAGTGAGGGCTTTTGCCTGTGCCACCCAACACTGTGCTATCTCATTTGCTTGACTTTGAGAGGATCGCCAGGAGAGAACCAGATACTAGTGATCTGGATCTCTCAAGAGAGCATCCCGTCAATTACCGTAATTTGGCCGCACAGTCTTAAGGACCTCGCTAGGCTACGAGCCGCTTGCTCAGCCATTGTCTCTTAACCTTAGATATCCCAGCTAGACTTTGCTCGACCAGCAGATACAGTATAGTATTGAAGCTTCTCCTTATGTATATTATTGTTTAAGCACTATTGATTTCATGTGTGGCACGCTTAGCTACTTCAGAGATTAGTGGCCCACGAGCACAATCTTAGTAGGCTATTGCTAGTGCATTGTCGGAGTACTTCTTCTTAATGTTTGCCATATCCTATTGTTTATTCTTATAATTCTTCTTATGTCAATTTAAAGCCTTTAATTACCAGTGAGTTATTCATTAAATTGCTGTTCAAAATCCGATACTTACTTCTTATGAGTATTCGAGAAGCATCTAACTTATCAGAAGATTCCTTGCTTGATGCTCGAGGACTATTGTTTAACGTAACGTAATAGTGCCGATCCGAAGTAGAGGGTGGAGGACTTCTTAAGTTCTTAGTTCAAGGGTGGATTACTTCGGCTTCGGCCAACACTATTCTTTAGTGTTGTAGTACTTTCTTCTTTGTTTGATTGTTGACCAGACTAGATAACTCCCGTCTTGCTATTAGTCTGTTGTGTGAAACGCTAGTGCCGAGTTCTTGTATACCCCGTTATAGCAGATAGAACTCTGGAGGGTAGTGGCGTTTTTTGTTCGGCTGGCAGTACTCTGGGGTTGGGATCGTGTGTTTCCGTTGTGGCAGCGAGCCATACTCGAGTCCTGTGTAAGAGCCCTAGTGTACCCGAGTGGCCGGTCGTAACAAATGGCGACCTTGCTTAGGATTTTGTGAACAGTATAATTTTTTGCAGAGTTGTACAACATTTGTTTGTTCGTACTTTAGCGTACATATTGAAGAATTTTTTTGTTTTTTGTAAGGCAATTAGGAGAGCATTTAAGAGACTCCAGTTAATTTAGTAATTAGTGCTTGCATAAGGGAGTTTAACACTTTTGTCTCGAGAATTTTTTGGTGAACTTCAGTATGTCGGGCCCTAGTACTGACGAGGAGCGAGAGATGCTAAGTGAGGAGGTGCCGTTAGTAACTAGTGAGGAGGATGCTAGACTTTTTGTGAGTAAGCAGTACCATGTGACGGAGGAGAGGCTGACTGGGGTGAATGTTTATGGCTTGCACCTGATAGCCAAGGTTTTGGGTCTATCCAATGTAGGAGGGATGTCCAAGGGGGAGCTGATTTCCTGGGTGTTGCGTGGGCGACATGGGGTTTCGGAGGAGAGGGCGTTTGGGGGGGTTCCTCCCCAGATCCCCTCTCACTCGACTCCCACAGTGCCGTCCACTCAGTTGCCGGAGGTTAGCACTCTCCCACAGAGGGATGAGCATTGGAAGATTGGAGTGCCCTCGGGCGGTGCGTATGGTGGTTCCCCAGTTCTTGCCCCCCCTCCTTCAGTAGTGGCAGCTCCCTCTTCCGGCCTGTCTCCTGAGATGATATTTAAACTCGAGCTTGCTAAAATGGAGAATGAGTCTAGGAGGCATGAGAAGGAGATTGAGGCTGAGACTAGGAGGCATGAGACTGAGGCTAGGAAGCAGGAGAATGAGACTAGGAGGCATGAGATTGAGGTTAGGAGGCAAGAGGATGAGACCAGGAGGCATGAGGCTGAGCTTAGATACGACTCAGAGAAATATTGTGCTCAAATAGATTTAGATAAGACTCGTGCAGAGTCGACAGGGATTCGGATGGGCCGGGAGGGCCAAGTAAGAGAACAGTCCTTGTATCACTTAGTCAAATTGGTGCCGGCATTTAGTGAAACTGAAGTCACAGAATTTTTTAATCGTTTTGAGAAGAAGTGTAGGGAGCATAATTGGCCTGAAGAGAAGTGGGCAGCTCTGGTCTCCTCAAGACTTACGGGTAAGGGTCTGAAGGCTTATGATGCACTGCCTTTAGAGTCTTGCATTGACTACCCAGAATTGAAGAGAGCTGTCCTACGGGCATACGAGTTGCAACCAGAAACATATCGATTGAAGTTTCGGGGTGTTACAAAGACTAGGGAGGCGACCTTTCTTGAGCATGCCCGGGACTTAAAAGATGCACTTACAAACTGGACACGTTCTGAGAAAGCTGAGACGGCCGAACAGTTGACGGAGCTGTTTCTGCTCGAGCAGTTTTATAAGTGTACAGGTGCAGAAATGACTTTAACTATTAAAGAAAAGAATCCAAAAACTCTACAGGAGGCAGCTGAGATGGCTGACCTCCGGCTATCATTAATTCGTGGGTGCGGGTCTGCCCAGCGTAGTGAGGCAGGTAACAAGGGGCGTGACGCCCCACCCCCCCGAGTTAGTAATATATCTTATGCAAACAAGTACAAGAGTTATGATACCAAGACTGACCACAAGACTAGCACCGTCCCATTTAAGAAGGGGCCGGGCCCTTCCCAGTACCAAGGGAAGCCCAAAGGGGAGTTAGAGTGTTATCAATGTCATAAAAAGGGGCACTTTGCAAGAGTCTGTCCTAGCAAACCACCTACAGCAGCTGTGTCTTTGGCCTGCAACATTGGTGTGTCTCTGAAGCCTTCTGAGTTTGCCCGGGGCAGTTCGTCAGAGGCTGAGGCACAGCCAATGCAGAAGCACCTGGGAGGCTCGAACCCTGCTCAGGATGTTTTTTGCGACCATAGAGGACGGGGTTGCGTGATGTGGGCGGGGCGCAAGCATGGAGTAGAGGTCTTGCGTGATACAGGTGCTTCCCAGACTTTGATGAAAAACTTGACTGGCTACCCTATAAATGCGGCTCGGGTGGTGGTGGTGCAGGGTATTAATGCAACTCGGTCATACCCGCTGGTGCGGTTGGAGTTGGAGGTGGATGGTGTGGCACGTGAATTGGATGTTGGGATTGTGGAGAAACTGCCAGTGGAGGGCGTCGACCTTCTTCTCGGCAACGACTTTGCAATGCCCGCTTCTGAGGTTCTACCCTTAGTCGTTGCCGAGAGGCCGGCCGACGTGAGTAGGGAAGAGCGAGAGTGGGTCGAGCGGTGCCAGGCACAACCCATGGCGTGTGCTGTCACCCGAGCTCGGGCAGCTAAAGTGTCACAGCCTAGTCCTCCGTCTTCAGACCAGCAGAGGAACGATCAACAGGAGGAGGCTAAAGCTGGAGTTGGTTTTAAGAGTTTTGACTCGGCGGCTCTCCTGGGTGATTCAGTATTAGCACCATTACTTAGTTCTGGAGTAGCCCCTGGGCCTGTCATCGAGAGTGACGAGGCTGGGCATGACGAGTCTCCACGACAGCAACGTTATGAACATCGAGAGAGACAGAGGGAGCAGCTCAGTATCGGGGAGGGTCATGCATTGCTCCGGGAGCAGTTAGATCGCTTGGCACCCTCAGATATACGTCGGTTGCAGCTGGAGGACCCTGAGCTCCAAACGTGTGCTAATGGAGCTGTGGAGCTCGACGAGGACGGTGATGCACAGCCGGGAGATTTTTTTTATTTAGATGGCATCCTGTATCGGCGTTTTCAAGACCCTAACCGTAGCTGGAAGATGGGGTCCGGGGTAGTGGACCAGTTGATGGTGCCGCGGGAGTGCAGGGATAGCCTACTGAGTTTGGCGCATGACACACCGCTGGCAGGACATTTGGGGGTAAGAAAAACGGTGGCGGCTTTGGGGAAGTTGTTTTGGTGGCCGGGGATGAAGTCTCATGTGCAGTCCTGGATAAACTCATGTGATATTTGTCAACGGGTCGGGAAACCAAACCAAGTTATTCCTAAAGCTCCGTTGCACCCTATTCCTGTAATTGGGCCACCTTTTAGTAAGATTGTTGTTGACATGGTTGGTCCCCTCCCTCCCACAAAGGCTGGTAATAAATTTTTGTTAACCATCATGGATGTTGCCACTAGATACCCCGATGCATACCCCATGAAAAACGGCATGGCTAAGACGGTAGTCAGTAACTTGTTGTGGTACTTTTCAAGGTACGGGTACCCGGAGGAGATTCAGTCTGATCAGGGGTCCAATTTCACCTCCAATCTCTTTAAGCAAACAATGCAACAGCATGGAATACGGGCGGTGGTATCGTCAGCGTATCACCCTGAGAGCCAAGGGGTGCTTGAGCGGTGGCATGCCACCCTTAAAAGCATGCTCAGGTGTTATTGTGCTGATAACGGAAGAGATTGGGATCTTGGATTGCCGTATGTACTGTTTGCTGCTCGGGAAGTGCCTGGTGAGAGCCTGGGATTTAGTCCAAACGAGCTGATTTTTGGACACCGAGTCAGGGGCCCCCTTAATATGCTGCGGGAAATTTGGGAAGGAACTGTGCCGCCTTGTTCCTTGTTGAAGTATGTGTTTGAAAGCCGTGAGCGCATGCTTAAGAGTCTGGAGATGGCAGGTCGGAATTTAACAGGGTCACAAGCTTTAATGAAGGACAGGTATGATCGCAAAGTGAAGCTCCGGGAGTTCATTGTGGGACAGGAGGTGTTGATTTTGTTGCCTTTGGTGGGTAACCCCTTGTCGGCGAAGTATACTGGACCCTATAAAATTGTGGAGAAAATTCCGGACCTAGATTACCTTGTTGCCACTCCAGACAGGAGGAAGAAGAATCAGTTATGTCACGTGAACCTGATAAAAGAGTATGTGAGGCGCCCCTCTGAGCCTCTCACTGTCCCTGTGTTGGCTTGTTGCGGCCGTGGTGGAGAAGGAGAGGGGGACAGTCAAGCTTCAGAGGAGGATAGCTGGGATCACCATGTTTCAGCGGATCAGTGGGCGGGGAACTCGAGCCTAAGGGCTGACGAGGCTATAGCCCATTTGCCTGAGCCGCAATTTGAAGCTATCCGTCAGTTGCTCGGTTTATACCCCACTGTATTCGCTGAACATCCAGGCCTCACTACTCAGGCTATGCATGATGTTGACGTGGGGCACCATCTACCCTTTAAGTCAATCCCATACCGTGTGCCCCCCATAAAACTACCCGCTCTGAGGGATGAGTTGGAGTATATGCTCGGTAGAGGGTTGATAGAGAAAGGTACCGTTAAATGGACTTCCCCCGTAACACTGCAGCCTAAACCAGATGGCAAGGTACGCTTCTGTATTGATTTCCGTAGGCTAAACGGTTTGACTCCAACTAACCCATATCCTCTTCCTCGGGTTGATGATAGTGTTGATAAAATTGGTAATGCTCGGTTTTTGTCTAAAGTTGATTTAGTAAAAGGTTACTGGCAAGTACCTTTGTCCGAGCGCGCTAAAGAGGTATGTGGTTTTGTGGTGGACGGGAGTACTTACCGGTGTAATGTTATGCCCTACGGACTTAAGAATGCACCAGCAACGTTTCAGAACCTGATGAATGAAATTGTCAAGGACATTCCAAATTGCACCGTATACTTGGACGATGTAATCATTTATGATGACGACTTTGAGAGCCATTGTGAGCACCTGGAGACCTTGTTCCGGAAACTTAGTGAAGCAAGTCTGGTAGTAAATTTGGCAAAGTGTGACTTCGTAAAAGCCACTGTGCAGTACCTTGGGTTTGTAGTGGGAAGGGGACAGGTGTGCCCTCCTCAGAACAAGGTACAGGCTATCAATAAATTTCCGCACCCAACCACCAAGAAGCAGATCATGAGATTCTTGGGTATGATAGGCTACTACAGACGCTTTATAAAAGGTTACTCTACGGTGTTGGCACCTCTCACAGATTTGTTATCTAAAGACAAAAAGTTTTTGTGGGCGCCTGAGTGTGAAAAGGCTTTTAATTTAGTGAAGCATTTGCTGTGTACTCACCCGATACTCAGGGCCCCAGACTTTAACAGGCCTTTTCAGCTGGCAACAGATGCTAGTGGTGTAGGGGCTGGTGCCGTCTTGCTACAGACAGACAATGAAGGTGTGGAACACCCAGTAAGTTTCTTTTCTAAGAAGTTCAATGCTGCACAAAAGAACTATTCTACAATAGAAAAGGAATTACTGGCGATTGTGCTGTCACTCAGGCACTTCGAGGTGTATGTTCCAGCCTATGGCCCAGTCGTGGTTATCTACACTGATCATCACCCTTTGAGATTCCTAAATCAATTTCACAATCGCAATATGAGACTGACCCGGTGGTCATTGATGTTGCAGGAGTATAACCTGGACATCCGGCATATTGCGGGATGTGACAATGTGATTGCGGATTGTTTATCGAGGGTAGATGATCAGTCGTAGGCTATCACAGGTGTATGATCCCGAAGAGATTGACACACGGGTAGCCTCCTGCTTTGGTTTGAGTAGTATTTTGCGCTTGGTGCTTGTTGGCTCGCGGTAGTAGCCCAGCGTATTGGGTCGTAAAGCAGGATTGTTGAGCGTTTGGTATAGAAGAAAATAGGCTGCCCTTATAGTGCAGCCGGAAAAAAACATATTAAAATATAAAAATCATATAAAAACTCTTTCTTTTTGATATAGATAATTGTATAAGTTTGTCATAGCCTATAGTGTTTGAGTAGTCCACGAACTATCAAACGGCTGAGCTGCTGTAAGCTCGCTCTGGGAGCATGATATTATGTCTTTTACTATTGTTGGGAGGAGTTATGAAATGTGAATTTTTTTTTTATATAAGATGTGTTTTAGTGATAAACTCAGCGTTGTTTTAGTGCCATGCGGTCGCTGGGTGTGAGGGGTTTGATGGGGTTCTGTATATCAGATTTTAGCTCAGGGTTGAGCAAGTAAAATCTTGGGGGAGGTGTGACGCATGTCGAGTATGAGCATGCTGTACAGAACGCCCAGTCAGGCCCCACTCTCGCTAGGATCGTCAGGGCAGGAACTTTGGCTGTAGTCTGTGTAGAGTTTCCTAACTCAGTTTATGTGAACCGTTGTACTATAAGTATTATCATTATGTATTTTGTTTTCATCTGAGTCAACGAGTTCTATTTTATATCATTAGTTATAAGTATTGTGTGTGGGACTTATATGTAATGATGAGAGGAGAGAGAGAGAGATATTACGTAACGGGGATCAGTGAGTGCGCCACGCGGGCCGGTAGGCCTAATTCCCTCCTCCCTCCTCCCTTCCTCCCTCTCAGCGCGTGGGAAGTTCTTTGTCGATCCCAGATTGAGAGAGAATATGACGTCATGATTGCCAGTGGGCGGTCCTTAAGTAGTTTGAGATATGCCGCTAGAGGGCCGAGTATAAAAAGAGAGGTTCTTGCCACCATTTCTTCAGAACTCATCAGGCAAAGCGACTTCTCATATCCCTTGCAACTATCCATATTCTTCCGACTGATGTGAACTTTCTCTACTCTCTGAACAGCCTATCTTCTTCTCTTCTCGTCCCTGTTTAACCTCCATGACCCCTTTGGTGCAGATTTAGTCAGCCAAAGTATTATCGCTTGAGTTCTCACGAGATAAGTGCCTGTTAGATAGCCTATTTTTGGAAGGGTTAACTAGAATAGGATTGATTGATGTTTGTTGCACTCGTATATGCATTTCCCTGTGTGCGATTATTCATGTTCCTGTTTTCTGCTGGTTTAGGCAATGCTAGACTGGGATAGGGTTTCTGAGTTGTGATTTCCTATGAGTACTAGGTTGCGGTTGAACCAGTACAATTGCAACGGAGACGTGGAACGCCTAGGTGGTCTTTCTGACTGTGTACCGTGGGAGTTTAGCACTGTGTTGCGAGTGAGGGCTTTTGCCTGTGCCACCCAACACTGTGCTATCTCATTTGCTTGACTTTGAGAGGATCGCCAGGAGAGAACCAGATACTAGTGATCTGGATCTCTCAAGAGAGCATCCCGTCAATTACCGTAATTTGGCCGCACAGTCTTAAGGACCTCGCTAGGCTACGAGCCGCTTGCTCAGCCATTGTCTCTTAACCTTAGATATCCCAGCTAGACTTTGCTCGACCAGCAGATACAGTATAGTATTGAAGCTTCTCCTTATGTATATTATTGTTTAAGCACTATTGATTTCATGTGTGGCACGCTTAGCTACTTCAGAGATTAGTGGCCCACGAGCACAATCTTAGTAGGCTATTGCTAGTGCATTGTCGGAGTACTTCTTCTTAATGTTTGCCATATCCTATTGTTTATTCTTATAATTCTTCTTATGTCAATTTAAAGCCTTTAATTACCAGTGAGTTATTCATTAAATTGCTGTTCAAAATCCGATACTTACTTCTTATGAGTATTCGAGAAGCATCTAACTTATCAGAAGATTCCTTGCTTGATGCTCGAGGACTATTGTTTAACGTAACGTAATAGTGCCGATCCGAAGTAGAGGGTGGAGGACTTCTTAAGTTCTTAGTTCAAGGGTGGATTACTTCGGCTTCGGCCAACACTATTCTTTAGTGTTGTAGTACTTTCTTCTTTGTTTGATTGTTGACCAGACTAGATAACTCCCGTCTTGCTATTAGTCTGTTGTGTGAAACGCTAGTGCCGAGTTCTTGTATACCCCGTTATAGCAGATAGAACTCTGGAGGGTAGTGGCGTTTTTTGTTCGGCTGGCAGTACTCTGGGGTTGGGATCGTGTGTTTCCGTTGTGGCAGCGAGCCATACTCGAGTCCTGTGTAAGAGCCCTAGTGTACCCGAGTGGCCGGTCGTAACACAGTGCACTGATATCTACTCTGTTAAATCCTTTAGGTATCTTAAAACACTCGATAAGTTGGCCTCGCAACCTTCGTTTCTTAACCCGGGAGCTGCGGGAAGACTCTTAAGAGTTCCCCCGGCGGACTGCGGGAAGACTCTCCTGAGTAAGTAAAATTAAAAATCAACTTTTGACATCGAAAAAAAAAAAAAAAAAAAAAAAAAATTATTTGTTTTTATTTTTTTGGCCCCTGGGCCATGCAAAATCTCAGTCCTCTACCTCCCCTCCTTCCCCACTTTCCTCCTATCCCTCAGTTATCACCTATTTTCCCTATTATTCCCTTATTCTGAGGTATATTTTCGTGCTAACATTAGCGAGTTGCAAGCAGGGTGTTGTCATCACTGATGGCAATCGAGTGCAAGAGAGAGAGAGAGAGTATCGATCGACTGTGTCGCAGTGGCCTTGGGGAAAATTGGCGGGAAGGTAGCTTGCCTCACCCATACATTATACAACTCGCGGGCTATATCTCCGATTTTGACCATCCAAACGCTGTTTTCACTCGTTTTATTGTTGTTTCAGGTTTATACCTATATAATAACCCATAATAGGCGCATATGGATAATTATTAATGCTATTAATGGTACAATGAATATTTTAGTGACGGAAACACCTCAAATACGTCAGCACAGGGGGAGGTTTTCAATTACCCCCGTGCGCACTTCAGAGGTTAAGCGAGAACAAATTTTATTTCTTTAATCTTTCACAACATAGCTTGTTTTTCAGAGAGGAATTAGCTTAGTTGCTGTACGCTGCACAAATTCGAGTTTTGTAATGTCTCTCTTGAGATACAGGGAACAAAACTGAACGCCATATTCAAGATGGGGTCTAACAATGCTTTTGAATAACGGCAAAATAATGAGAGAGAGGGAGAGCGAGAGAGAAAGAGAGAGAGAGAGAGAGAGAGAGAGAGAGAGAGAGAGAGAGAGAGAGAGAGAGAGAGAGAGAGAGAGAGAGAGAGACCCTATATCCGAAATTGGCGTAACTCACGTTGTATGTATAGAGACTCGTTTTGAGAATACAATTTATTACATATTGTATTAAATTCCTAATACATTTTATATGTCGGTCATTGTAAGAGTATGCAATGATGGTTTAGATATAATTTAAAAGACATGAAAACATACGTTGCTTTTCACTAACTAGCAGTAAGAGGAGCGCAGGTGGGGGCGTTGGGAATAGTTTGGGGGTGCAAGGTGGGGTAGACTATGAAACAACTCGACGCATCCACCTGCCCAGGGTGGAGGAAGGGAAGGAAGGCCCTACTCCTGAGCAGCTTTTAGTAAGCGTGAGTGTACATAACTAATTACTCCATGTTTTATTTAATGTTATAGTAATTCTGATAATATTAAAATATTATAATTGGTGCTTATGTACAGTTGACACAGCTACAGTATATACTGTAAGTCTATTTGTAGTGATATATTAAGTCTTTACAACCACATTATAATTGTGAAACTATAGGTTGTGTCGATTATGATCATATCCCAAGTACTGTTTTCGAGAGATATCATTGAAAAGTTTTCAAAGGTTTGCTCTGAATTAGTGAAAGATAAAATATTTATCCATTTTATTTTGAATAATGGATTAATCGAATGTTGAAATCATTGTGGTACGTTAGGCTATCTTTCCTTAACTAAGATAGAGTATATTACCTTACCATCAACGTTCATCCATGCTATGCTTATGTGTTTTCCTGAACAGCCGTTCCTTATATTTCAGTTTATATGTCTTTCGATTGGACCAGTTGTAAATAGATACCACTATACACTATCATTATTATATTGATGACATTAAGTATACACAATATTATTGTTTTCATAATCCGTCGTGTTTACTTATTCCATCATAACGAATACAATAGCTCTCCATAATTATATCACCCGCCCGACCTTTCCCTGACGACCCCTCAAAATTACCAGGGACCTCGGCCTGTTACTCTTTCTATTAACTTCTGCAGCATTCGCGGACTTTCCTCTAATTTTCTCTGTTGAACACCATCTCTCCTCCTACAAACCTGATCTTCTTCTCCTCACCGAAACACAGGTGTCTGAAACATCAGCCCAGCAGCCTCTTCTCTGTCTCCTTCCTACTTCTATATCCTAGTTTCATAGCTAAAGCTGGATGTTGTGCATACGTGCACTACAAACTCACTTGTTCTCGTGTTCCCGATTTTGACTCCTCTTAACTCTCAACTTTATAGCTCAAACTTTCCTGTCATTCTCTTACTAAATATTTCTGTCCTGTCTATTTTTCCCCTAAATCTACCGACTTTCTCAAATTCTTTGACTATCTAAACTCTAAGGTGGAATACATGCTATCCACTTCTCCTTTCTCAGAAATCTCCATCTTAGGAGATTTCAACGGTCACCGCCGCCCAATGACTCTCCTCTCACACTACTGACCAACTTGGTGAACAAGCCTACGTCTTTTCTATCCTAAATAACCTAGACCAGCAACCCACCCGTATCCCGGATCGCCTCGGAGATCGGCCCAACATTCTTGAATTGTTTCTTACTTCTAATCCTTCTCCTTATACGATCTTTTATCTCTTTTGGGCTCCTTCGACCAGCACTTTGGCGCTGCCGACTGGGAGGCTCTCCAGCAGTACTTCTTTGATTTCCCATGGAATTATTTCTGCTTCCGTGGCCGGGGACCCTCGGAGAGTACTGAACGCATTTCTGAAGTAATTCTATCGGGCATGGAAACATACACTCCATTCTCATTCTCTCAGACTAATGCAAACAAATCTTGGTTTACTCACGCTTGTTCTACTGCTGTCCGCAATAAGTAGGAAGCATTCAAACGGTACCGACGCCTTCATACTCAAGAATCTCATTCTTCCTATGTTTCTGCCTGGAATCAAGCCAAATCTGTTCTTCGACTCGCCAAACACTCTTCCATAAATAATAAATGCACTGAACTATCCAACTCTAGCTCTTCCCAATCTTTCTGGCATCTAGCCAAAAACCTCTCCAACAATTTATCTTCCTCGTCTTTCCATCCCCTTTCCCACTCTGATGGCACAACCATCACTTCTTCACTTCACCCTCCTTCGGTTTTCTATCCCTCTATCTGTGCCTTTGTCTATAACTTCCTTTCCGGTCATACCTGCGAATGTGGATGGCCATCGTTCACTTCCTCATCCTATCAATTCCGGTGTTCCTCAGGGTTCTGTCCTATCTCCAATTCTATTTCTAATTTTCACAAATAATCTTCTCTACTGTACCTCCAGTCCTATCCATTCATATGCAGACGACTCTACCTTACACTACTCGACTAGTTTTCCATAACGCCCCAGCCAGCAATCCCTCAAAAAAGTAATGAAGCCATACAACACTTATCTTCTGATCTAACTACTATTTCCAATTGGGGCAGAGAAAACCTTGTTGCCTTTAATGCTTCCAAAACCCAATTTCTCCATCTATCTACCTGCCAAAAACTCATAGGGTCTATCACCTAGCCTATACTTCAACAATGCAAAGATCATCCCATTATCTTTTCTCAGTATTCTCGGTGTCTCTTTTTCTTATGATCTCTCTTGGAAGGACCATATCTTGCTAAGGCGGTCTCCCAGAAACTGGGTGTGCTCAACCGCCTCAAGGGGTTCTTTACCCGCACAGCTTCTTGCTCTGTACAGGGGCACAGTGCGTTCTTGTATTAAGTATTGTTCGCATGTGTGGGGAGGATTCTCTCACACAGCATTTCTAGACAAAGTAGAAAGGAAAGCCTTTCGTTTCATTAATTCCCGTCCACTCACCGACTCTCTGCAATCTCTCTCTCTTCACCGCAATGTTGCATCTCTCTCGCTATTCTTTCGCTAGTACAATAGAGCTCTCTCAATGTATACCACCACCTCTACGTAGGGTAGGTAGTACCCGTCTTGTAACACAATCCCACCCCTACTCTGTACAGCTCTCCAACTAGATAGTGAAACGATAATTCCAATATTTCTTCTATTCAACAGCTGAGCTCTGAAACTCTCCCTGAATCCATCTTTCCCTCTTCCTATGACTTAAATTGTTTCAAACTCCGTGTGTCCAGACATTTTGGCTCGAACCTTCTTTGATTTTGGCCCTGTCACTCTTTCAACTCTGGGGGAGGCACTTAGTTACAGGCAGTTTTGCCTTGTGTCTCCCACATTAAAAAAAAAAAAAAAAAAAAAAAAAGGATCCCTAGTGTTGTAATCTCCATCCTCCACCAAAGCCATCAGCCTATCTTCTTTTGTCACCAAGAACGTCCCTAGAAATAAATCCTGATAAAAAACACACACACACACACACACACACACACACACACATACACAAAAATACACGCGAAGGAAAAACATTCAACTGACTAAGTCTTTAGCGTGCCTTGGAACAGATTTCGCCAAACCATTTTGCAATAGATTTTACTTTTGGCAATGTGAATTGCGAAATATATATGCGACATATATATTTAAAGTATGCTAGAGAGCCAAATTCCAGGTAAGTTGGAGTTAAAATATCTGGACACACGGAGGTTGAAGCAGTTTTACGAATTAGTTAGGAAAACACGACCTACAAAGGTTTAAACATTTTGGGGAGTCTATGTGACAGAAAATCTGCGTTTCAAAGAATAGGTAGCGTTATTGAAGGGTAGGACAAACTGAATGAGGCAATGGATACTAATTAATAAAAAACGCATTATGTACATTATGAATCACTTATATATAGGGTTATGTTTTATGCTTCATGTCGTACCTTACTGGAGCCTGTAAGGGTTTAATTACCCACTCTGGTACAATGGATACACAAATAATAGTACTGTATAATTATGATTTATGGCAAACCTGTCACATTAATATTCACACACACACATACACTCAACAGATAAATAACCATTCAGTGTTAAAGCATAATGTAATGTGTTGTGTAGCTTTTATTAAAGGAATGTATTGGCATCTGATCTATGACCAACATACTGGTGATTCATCCTTCTTACAGATCCAGTATTTTCTTCTTGGCTAGCACGCCACAAATATAATACACGGTTGAAAAATATACCGGTGGGTAATTTATCAACAGTAGTGGAAACTAGATGACAAAGTAATAACGTGTAGACGTTGATTTATATGGTGGGTGGGAGGACAGTGGGACAGATTAAGAAACTGAGTGGGTCTTCTTGGGGGATGATGGATGATGATGGACTCCAATCCAATATCCGAAGTTGGGATGATGTTTGTTGATTTTTAGGTTTTTGGTCTTAGTCAGACTGAACAGATTAACACCTTACGAGCGGCCTAGGCGGTAATTTATATGTACCGCCCAGCGTTTTTTTTTTATCATAAATGGGGTTGTTTCCGTGCTCTTTTTCATGCATAAACAAGACCTAAAGCGTAATACAAGTATGTATCCCTGAAAGGGCATAAATTGAGCTTTCCAATGACACCCGAACCATCCTTCTACGATCACTGGTTGTCTTGCAACGATCGTGCAACCGAAGGGCAAAATCGCTAAAATACGGTAATTTTCTTACATTATTACGTGTGTAGCGAGTGAGAGAGGGTGGAGGAGGGTGCAATAAATCTCAGTAGGTCCACGGCGGCCGTGGCGAGCGGTCAGGAGGAAATCTACGCTCCTCCCACCGATCCGCTCTCTCTCAGAGCACATTATGTGCTCAAAATTGCACTCGACAATAGCCGTGACCCACCACATAGGCCACATTTATTTCACTCGACAACAGCCGGGTGCGCCAGTTAAGGGTTAATGAACTGTTTATTAATAAATAGTTTACATTTCTGTTTCATCAAACACTAGCAAGTACCACAATTTACATGACACAATTTTGATTATCTCACAACCATTATGTTTATAAGAACGTAGACTTGAGGATTGATAATATCTGAACCATGATGGCTAATACTTTTATAATCCAATAAGGTGGTATTTACTTGCTAAAGCAATCAGTTTTGTATTCGTTATATAATGATTGTGATCATACTAATATTTACCCATTGAGCCCCATCTTATATGTAACACCCAGTGTATGTAACACCCCGTCCCAAGCAGTTGTCTTATATGTGTGCTATATTAAACAAACTATATATATAGAAACGTCCAATATTATACACCCGGCAATAGGAGAGTTCAATCTGTAGACAAGCTTGCCAGATGTCACCAGATTCTCCAATTATTGTAATAAAATGTGAACAAGACTAAGAAGGGTGTCAGTTTCTAAATTATTTGTCGATTTTTCCTGTAGTTAATAGAGTCTTATGACAAGCGGTTTTAATCTCATATATTCTTCATATATATTATAATAATATCTTATATATTTTAGCTCACTACTATATCGTATATTTAAAATAAGAGAGCAAGAAAAAATATTGTGTTGCGAAATAAATCCATTACAAAATGGTAAATACTGGTTGCAAAAAATAAATAGTATATGAAATACCTTCTTTTGTATGCTAATGATATATTTATAATAGTGGTATCTAAATTGAACAACACTTTTATAATTAAATTGACATTTCATTCAGTTACTTATTTTTCTCTGAACAGGACTGCCGGACTTGAGAAGCAGCTCATTTTTTATAGAGGCTGTTGATTGGCTAATGGATAGGAGTATGAGTAGTAAATCAAGATATTTTCATTATTTCATATATAATTTTTAAATACTTTAATTACAAGCAATTTCAACAATTGAGTCGTGTTCTAGAGTGATATCCGAACACCGTGGTTTAAAATATGTCACATAAAATACGCTATTAACGTAATATTATAAAGTGAACACAGACAAAATAAAAAGGTATGAGAAAAATTACTAAGCGAGAGAGTAGACTGCCTGACGAGAGAGCGGAGTTCTCGAGGCTATCAGCCAATCAGGGGCTGATATTTTAACTTAAGCAGGCGTCACACCATGCCGATTTGAGCCACGACTGACCACGACCTTGAGTCGTGGTCAGGAGTGCCGACCTTCGGCGGAGAGCTTAAGGATATGGGGGGGTGAGTTTTGGACGGGACGCAGTATGGATGGCCACGCCGCCTGACGGCGACCTGACGGGGTAGACCGGCGCCCATGCCGGACTGAATGTGAGTTTTAGGTCGCCGCTGGAGTGCCGATCTGCGGCGTAGTGCGTCGACAACGACCCGACGAACGGCGTCGACAGGAGTTAGGGCGGCGTCAATATTCATTACTGTGCCGATGAGCGGCGACCCCTTCAGTATGGACGGTGACCCCGGCCCGCATGACCCCGAACGACGGCGACCGAACTCAAGGTGTGGTATATAAAAGGTACACCAAAGGGTGGGCCTCATCAGTATACCTTCAGCCACCGTAACGGTTGCACGCAGCCATGTTCACCACAGTCCCCAGGAACCCGATACGACATCTACGCTTACTCCAGGTTCAGTTAAATCTGGAAAATGACTACCTACTGACAAATATAGCCATCTGCAAGCTGCTGTTGAGGAAAAGAAGGAGGGAGAATAGAACCCCTCGCATGTGGGTCCGGAACTGGCTTCTCCGTAGGAAAACCTTTGGTATTTATGAGCAGCTACTGAAGGAACTCGCCCAGGAGGATGGGCCAGCCTACAGAAACTACCTGCGGATGGATGTTGCAGTCTTCCGGGAGGTACTAGGACGTGTGGCGCACCGCATTGAAAAGAACGATACTTTTTACCAGAAGGCACTCGACCCTGGCCTACGACTAGCCATAACACTGCGGTTCCTGGCAACCGGTGACAGCTATATGAGCCTGAAATTGTCAATTATTAGTATTGATATGTACTATTATAAACATATATATATATATATATATATATATATATATATATATATATATATATATATATACAGTATATATATATATATATATATATATATATATATATATACCGGAATATATATATTATATGGCTTGTTTCATTCATCCACTGCATGAATAATGTATGCATAAAAAAAATAATTTACGTTATATATACATATATTGGGAGGTTTGACGTACCTCCCAACCTACCAAATAGGAAAACCTACTATTTGGTAGTAGCCTTGGAAAATCCAACGTCAAGGCTATTAACCTAATTGCAATGACGACTTGTCTATTTTGACTGCTATGTCGTCATTCCAACCGCGGTTAAAAAGAAAACGTCTAGAGTCTATTCCTTATCTTGCTCTAGGAGACGTTGTACATTAACCAAAACTACCACCGAAGGTGAAAAAAGCATAGAAGAGAAGAAAAAGGGGTTTACCTTAGTTACCCGCTTAAGGCCCATCCCGTGTTCCGTCATGTGCAGATCCCTGTCGAACGTGCGCATGAGCGACCCTCTCTTGTTATCACATCTCACGTCAGCAGAAGAACGCGGATGGGCAGGGGTCCGGCGTGAGGGAGGGTATTATGTACGTTGGATTTTCCAAGACTACTACCAATAGTAGGTTTTCCTATTTGGTAGGTTGGGAGGTACGTCAAACCTCCCAATTTGTTAGTAGTCTTGGCAAATCCAACGTCAAGGCTGCATAACAAATAGGAGGAGGACATCCAAGCCCAACCTACCAAAAAAACCAATGCATAAAACAAAATTATGAATGACAAAGACACAATTTAAACAAGAGAGTCTAATAAAAGAGTGAAAAACTGAGGAGTACCTAAAAAGAACAGTTTTAACACATGCCGTCATTCATAGTAATGCAAAAACATAGACTTGTCTGAAACCAAAAAGGCACTGTACCCAAAATCCCTTTTCTTCAAAAACCAACAAAAACACTGAACACAAGAACAAAACACAATTTTCAATGTGGCAAAAACACTTATGTACTGGAACAATACATAATCCCAAACTTGCAATCCAGTGTTGCAAACCCGTACCCCCCCCCCCCCCCCCTTTGTCATATAAAACAAAGGAAAAAGAACGAGGGACAAGGGGGGAAGACCAGGGATCTTCGCCAGAGCACCAGGAAACACGACCCCCGAGAGCAATCACCGGCCGAGGGGGTCGAACACTGGACACGGAGAGGTAGGAGGAGATGAAGGAAGTGATAGAAGACCGACAAAACCGCTGAGGCGATGGCAGGTAAGGATCGACGTGGCAGGAACCGGAAGGAGGCAGCAAAGGATCTGACATCGTGCGCAGAACCCCTACAAACAGGGTGACGGGCACGAACGGTCCGACAAACGCGGCGGCCCATCTGCACCCGCGAGAGCCTCCCACCTGGCCGAGGAGACACCCACACAGCAGTACCCGAAGGCGGCGCCACAGACGCAACAGAGGAGTGCAAGGCTGACACCGGGCACAACAAATGGCGAGGATGCCCACGCCGGAAAGCCTGGACGGCGAAAGGCCGGAAAGCGGGGGCCGCCCTCCCAAGCGTGGTAACAAAAGGAGGGGAGGAGGCGAACGAGACGCCACGCAAGGACGGGGAGAATCGCACGCAGTCCCGGGGCCGCGACAATGCCGCTAGTGCAGACACCCGAACCCCAGTGGCCAGAGCGACAAGGAAGAGCGGACGCTCGAGCAACGGAACCGGCGTAGCGGCCCTTGTAGACGTGGGTGAAGCCAGAAGGACCAGAGCCCGCCCCAGATCCCACTGCGGAGGGACCTGGCGCGGAGGAGGTCGATCCCGGAAGGCAGCCGTCAGGAAGGAATCCAGCTCCTGTGGCGGAATGACCAGCCCAGCGACGGACCCAAAGAACCCCCGGACGGCAGACAAGTGGGTACGTATAGCGTCGACTTGAAAGTGACGCGTACGGAAGAGGTGAAACAAGGAGCGTAGGACGAGGGAAGGAGAGCCAACTGGCAGGCGAGTGGCCTGTAGCCACCTAGGAAAAGACCTCCAGCGGGACCCGTAAGGCCCCCCAAGGAGAAGACGGCCAGGAACGCTGCAGGAAGTCAGTCAGGGCCCGGCCGGGGACCGGGAGCCACCGTGCCACATGAACAAGCACGATGCGAAGGCCAACGAGGTCCCGCAGGTCCCCAACCGAGCCAAGTGGAAGCCGGAGACAGGTAGAGGGACCGGACTCGGGCACCACCGCGGCAACCGGGCGGACCAAGCCCGTGCCGGCCACAGAGGCGCGAGGAGCCAGACGCAGCCGTGGTACAGCCGCAGCCCCGCGAGGACTGGGCACATCAACAGCGCGTCTGGGGGCGGAAAGATGTATATCGACCGCCACCTGTACCAGGCTACCATGAAAGCGGCCGGACCCCCCGGAGCGCGAGGCCGGAGGGAGAGGTCCAAAGGCAACTGGCGCGGCACCCCCGATGCGAACAAGGCGACCTCCGGAAACCCGCAGGAAGCCGCGAGGTCGGCGAACACAGTCCGCTTCAACGCCCATGCAACAAGAACGCCCTGCCCTCATGACATGGCGGCCGCCCACAGGGTGGCAGGCCCGGGCAGGGAGGAGGCATGCAAGGAGAAGGGGTGTCGGGCCGCGAGGAAGAACAACTCCACCGAGACCCCCAATAGAGTCAACGACCTGGAGGACCCCCGCAGAAGGAAACAGGGGACAGCCTGTCTGAGTGTCGAACCCGAAGGCCACCGACTTACCCCGAAGGGCCAGCGCGTGGACCCGCAGGAAGAACAGAGGAACCAACAGTCCGAGGTCATAGACGGGTAAGTGGAGGGAGACCCACCCATCTGCCGGGAAGTGGACGGCCCAGGTTCGATCGGGAACCTCACCCAACCGCGCTCGACGTATCCGTGGCTACCCAGACCGTCGGCGGGGGGGGCGGACCAGGGCACAGCCGCAGAGAGCGAGCCCTGAGCAACCCAGCGACCGAAGTGTCTGCGAACGGTACGCAGGAGCGGCAGGAGCCGATCCATAGGGGCAACGGAAACACCGCGGGGCCCATGAGGAGGAGGCGGAGGAGCCAGAGGCACCCTAAGGGAAGGGGCAGAGCGGCCCAAAGCAGCGAACCCACGAACGAGTCCCAGAGCCACCCCAGGAGGGAGACCGAGCGCAACACGGCGAAGACCTTCCACCGAAGGTGCACCGCGGCCGGCAGACCCCGGGTCACCGGAGCGCCGGACAAAACCCATGCGAGACCAACCCCCGGCACGACACGCGACGGGGTCAAGCGTGAATCGGGAACATCAAAGGGGAACCCTAACCGTGCGACGTTGCGAACGACTGTGAGGGCGTCGCCAATGCACAGTCCTAGGGCTTCGGAAACTACCAACCAATCGGCCAAGGAAAACAGGATCTGGAGCCCGCTCCTGAGGAGAGGACCCAGAGCCTGCCCCACATGTGCGGAGAAGATCCGCGGCGCGATGTGGAGACCGAAGGGAAGGCCGGCGAACAGGAACACACGATCGGAAGTCCGAACGGCCAAG
Source organism: Lithodes maja (assembly GCA_037953745.1). Classification (NCBI taxonomy): domain Eukaryota; kingdom Metazoa; phylum Arthropoda; class Malacostraca; order Decapoda; family Lithodidae; genus Lithodes; species Lithodes maja. The sequence continues at coordinate 23,656 of JBAKBP010018288.1, read as the reverse complement.
AATCGCTGGAAGAGAGGATGGAGAGGAACGAGCCAAGACGCATCCCGGAGGGCCAGCGACACAATCCACGACAAAGGGCATAGGGCCAGGCGTACCAGGGGTACCGGCAGCATCCGAAACCGTGTGTGCACGACGCGCCCGTTGAGGGCCGACAGAACCACGAACGGTCGCATCGCGTCGCAGTTCGTCGACGGGACCAGAAAGACATGGGAGAGGAAAACCGGGCGACCGGCGGTCAACTCCCTCGACGCTACCCAGCTCGGGCATGGAAGTGAGCACGTGGGCCACCTCCGAAGAGATGGGCCGGCGTCGGTGACAAGAGCGGAAAGGGGGTCGAGACGTCCACCACCAGGTGAGACCCCACCGCGCAACCCGCCGCCCCCAACGTCCCTCGCGGCAACCGAGGGGCGCAAGGGCGAAAACAACCCGAGGGAGCACCCGAGAGGAGGGGAGCGACCCGGTCGGCCAGGCGAGAAGGACAACAAGGAGGCCGACCCAGAGAACTACACATTGTGTTGACGCGGAGGTACCCCCGTTACGGGCCGTGCGGGCACAAGCGCCACGTTGACCTCTACCCCCCCCCCCCCAACCTCGGCGAAAAGGGCGGGCCACCCCAACCCCAGGCCGGCGCGGGGCAGACCCCGTCGAAGGGCGGCCGGAAGTGGAAGGCCGGCCAGCCCCGACACGGCGGGGATGAAAGGGGCAAGAACAGAAGGGCGAGGCAGAACCGACGCACTGGCCTGCAACGTCCCAGGCCTGCGTCCGCGCAAGGCGGCAGCACTTGCAGCAGCACCCCGAAGAGGAACGGCAGAAGGACGGGACTGAGAAGACCCCGCGTGCGACACAGCGCGTTGGTGCGTGACGTAAGCAGGGACCGCAACGACACAGCGCGTCGTCGCGTGTCGGAAGCAGGGGTCGCCGACAGAGAAGCGAGCATACCCAAGCAACCAGCTGAAACAACCCCGACGTATATAGCGCAGAGTACAACAAACCCTGACGAATATCCAAGGGGGCCGGCCGGCAGAACGAGGACCGCACTGTCGGGCGTCGCCGAGTTGCCGCGCACAAAACCGCCTTCAGCTCGGAAACCAAAGACACCGCGAGCCGAAGGTGGACCTGCAGAACGCGGTCCAAACCCTCGCGAAGAGCGCCTGTCGCAGACGCCCCGAAAAGCCGCAGGCGGGGAACAGACGTCTGGAGGGAACCGAAAGACAAGACAATAAGTCCGTCACCCTCTGTCGCAAGGGAAAAACCGTGGCGACAGAGGGCTGATCCGGGTGAGAGAAGAACGGGGTAGCAATAGAACAAAGTTCAAGAACGGGCGCGCTCATCCAGGATCAGAACGCGCCGGCCAACCCGCCGACAGACACAAGAGGAGGCAAAAGCAGGGACGACTCCGGGGGAGGGACCGAAGGAGAGCCGTCGACGGAGCGGTGTGAAGGCGAAAGCCTCAGCAAACCAGGCCTCCAATGGGAGAGGGAGACCGAGCAAGACGGCGAAGCCAGGCGTACCGGCGTCGCACAAACCTGACCCATAGGAGGACAGACCCGTCAACACAGCCAGGGACTGAACAGCCGGAAGGACGGCAGGGCGGCTGAAGTCTGACCAGAGCGTAGGCCTGCAGAAGGGAGGGGGACCGTAGCAGGGGTAGGGAGGGTGAGGCGCTGAGGGTGAGACACCGCCAAGAAACGCGAGAAGAGGGAGGCTTCCATCGACTCCAAGCACCCGTCGAAGCGTGACACAACCCAGCCCTGCATAGCCGACAAACGAACCGAGAGAGGCGACCCCCCCCCCCCCAGAATGGTCGGCCCGCAGGGGCAAGCGTGAGCGGGAGCGAGACCCACGACACGAACCAGCAGCGTCGCGGCCCAAGGAAGGCGAGCGACGACGGTCGTGTCGCCGTAGAGGGACCCGTCCCCGATCACGAACGGCCGAGGGGGAAACAGCACCATCCCCCTCTTCCAGCGACACGACAGCTCCCGAGAAAGGGGGACCCCGAAACCTCACCGAGGCAAGAGGAGGGGTACCCCCCAGGCGAGACGGGAAGTGAAGGGCAGGAAGAGAAGAAGGAGGAGGAGCAGGACGACGGGAGGGGGAAGGCTGGCCGGGTGAAAGGAGGCCAGAAGGAGCCGCGGGGGGAAACAGAGCAAGGACCCCCGGGGCTGAGAGAACAGGGCGGCCCGACACCGAGGCGGAGGAGGGAGGGACCCCCACCGTGGGACGAGACCATGAAGGAAGAAGAGGCACTGAAGCAGGTGAAGTAGGAGAAGCAACGATACCCAGGCGGACCCTCCTGGACAGTGTAGGAGGGAGCAGAGGGCCAGCGACAGCACGAACAACCGCGCGCGGAGAGGACAACGTAAGAGGAAGTCGTCTAGGCTAGGAAAGCGGGCGGAAGGGAGGAGAGCCCCTATCCGTAGAGGCCAGGGGAGGGCGCACAGGGGCAGAGCCGCTAACCCCGGCCCCAGGGCGAGAACCAAGACGTGGGCGACGGGCGACGTCAAGGCGATCAGGAGGACGACGAGGGGCAGTAGCGAGGCGAGCGAGAGCGTGGACGGAGCCGGGGAACCCCCCGAACGACGGGACGACCAGCCGCGGGACCCAGGGGAGAGGGCCCGAGCAGGGAGAGGGCCAGGTGAACGGCCTTCAGTCGGGTCAGGGATACCCAGGGTGACGCGGATCCGGTCGGCAACAAAGGCCGGGGAACGGTGGCCCACAGTCCCAATGTGGCGGGAGACCATCGGCCACACCGACGGAAGGGAAGCAGAGGCCACAGCCGCCGCCGAGGAACCAGGGCCATGGAGCAGCACAACCACCAGGGCCAGACACAGGCCACACAGAGCAGGGAGGTAGGCCGGAGAGGACACAAAGAGCGAGTGGCGCAAGCAGGACTTGGGGCTCACCAAGCACGGGGAGCGAAAACCAAGGCGAAAGCAAAGCAGCCGACCAGCACGAGAAGAACACACACCAGAATCAGCACGTCGAAGGAGGAAGTGGAGAGAATGTCCAAGAAGAACCAGGGAAGGAGCATGGGGAAACAGGAACACACATGCAAACAGGTATCCGTACTCACCCTAAACTGGGAGCACAGAGGTAGGTGAGGAGGGCGGCCGAGGCGGAAGAGCACCAGCAGAACCTGCAAAGATGGAGAAAGTGTTAACCATCACTCAACATCTTACATGCAGGGCCTATAACACCAGTAAAGTGCATACACCAATATAGTATCAGGCAACAATATGACATAAAAAAGGTCAACAGTGAAAGCCAACTATAACCGCAAATTTGCGGGCCAATGGAGGTATAACCGTACCGACACAACCCCCCCACATCTCCGCGGGACCCCCCAGCGATCTCCGCAAATTTGCGGGGAGCCGAAATGTCCCAGAGGACCGAATCGAGCACTCCGCAAATTTGCGGGACCGGCCGAGATGGTCCGGTGCCAAAAAAGCGAGAGGAGCGTCAAGGAAAACCAAAAAAGGCCCGCAAGCAAGCGTCAACTCCTTATGAACTCCAAGCGACGATGACCATCAAGCTGAGCAGTGCCTTCCTTGATAATATCCTGACTCAACCGGTCAAGGGAGAGGCAAGGAAGACACACCAGGGGAGAGGAGGCACATCCCCCAGGAACCACCCAACCCACAGAGATAGAGCAAAGCCCATGAGGAGAAGTGGCAGGTTGGGTGGTTTGGCACAAACAGGGGCCCCCGTGGGGTACCCCAGGATTGGGCAAAAGGCTATGAAAGGATGGAGGTGAAAACAGGAAGGGAACACAAAAACCAACAAATGAAACTGGCGAGAAAAAGGGTGGCCTAGCCGTGAGTAGAGAATGTGTCAGGGGCGAAAAACCCTGTGGTGTGAGGGAGAGGCCCCCGTGGGGTACCCCTGGATATCATGAACCACCAAGCGCCCAGGCCCTTGAGACACAGTGAAGGCTCGAAAGGGGGGACTCGGGAATAACGCTATTTATGCGGCCGACACAAACCCTACAAACAGCACCGCCACCACGAAATCTCAGATTGTGAACCAACTGGACACCTAGGCTATGAAAAAAAAAAAATGAGAACTCATAGGGGCATAGCAATTCCTGAATGAGAAAACGAGCTAGGCTAAATGAAGCTAAAAGCTAAACCATGCCCAGACTAACAGGAAAAAAGAATATGAAAAGAGAAAGAATGAAAAACATATACGAGGAACGCCAGGCGCCCCCGTACCTTCGGTAAGCTATTTCCACACGCGTCTCCATTATACACACTTAGGAGCCCATTTACGTGTGCCCTAGATCACGTAACATCTGTCTAACAAAAAAGAAGGCCAGAAAAGCCGAAACTAACCTAAACAGGGTGAATTAAAAGAGCACAACAAAAGCGACTTCATTCAATGGAGCGCGTGAACAAATGATAACAAGAGAGGGTCGCTCATGCGCACGTTCGACAGGGATCTGCACATGACGGAACACGGGATGGGCCTTAAGCGGTAACTAAGGTAAACCCCTTTTTCTTCTCTTCTATGCTTTTTTCACCTTCGGTGGTAGTTTTGGTTAATGTACAACGTCTCCTAGAGCAAGATAAGGAGTAGACTCTAGACGTTTTCTTTTTAACCGCGGTTGGAATGACGACATAGCAGTCAAAATAGACAAGTCGTCATTGCAATTAGGTTAATAGCCTTGACGTTGGATTTGCCAAGACTACTAACAAATATATATAACATATTCAATAACTAAATAAAGTAATACAATAATGAAATAAAGAAAGTCATCAATCAAAAAATACATACATATATAATAAATAAAGTATAAATAATGACTAAATACCTTATATAAATCAATATAGCAATATTAATCTAAGTACATGAATACATTAATTACAAAATATATATATATAAAGATATTAAATTAATAAGTAAATCAATACAATAATGAAATCACGAAAGGAATAACAAACGGCAGATACCACAACCAGGTCAGGTCAGAAACCTGTGGTATGCACAACGAGTCTCCACAAACATAATTAATTTGTCCACACGTGGCTGGTCAGTGTCAAACACTTATAAATAATCGAGACATGCAAAACTAATTAAAACAAAATTTACCTGGCTATTCTGACGACCACTCTGCCGCACGATGTGGTCCTTGAGAAAGCCAAACGTGGCGATAATCCACTTATCCACTTATCCACTTATCATTTATGGTGCCGTGTGCCGCCGCACTGACGCCTACCGTTTCCCGTCAAGCGTCGTCAAGCGCCGTCAAGCGCCGCCAAGCGCCGTCACACGCCATCAGCCTCCAGTCCCCTTCCCGTCCCATTTTTATGACCTCACTCCACGCCGTCTTGATTTCAAATTTTTCGCTTGTAGAACTTTTGAGGGGGTATGTGAAGACCAATCCCGACCTGTTTGTTAGGTTGGCGACGGCCCATGATGCACGGCGACGTAGACAAAGACTGTCCACGACCCTTAGGTCGCGGACAGTCTTGGCCTAAAATCGGCTAGGTGTGACGGGTGCTTTACCACCACCATGTTGACTTACTCTGCCAGTGCATATGTTAAAAATACAGAGGCTTGTGATTGGCTAAGGCAGGTGAGATGTAAGCCGAGGCTCAGTCATTCTACAAATCTCGCTTAAGCAGGCGTCACACCATGCCGACTTGAGCCAAGACTGACCACGACCTATAGTCGTGGTCAGGAGTGCCGACCTACGGCGGAGAGCTTGAGGATTTGGGGGGGTGAGTTTTGGACGGGACGCAGTATGGATGGCCACGCCGCCTGACGGCGACCTGACGGGGTAGAGCGGCGCCCATGCAGGACTGAAGGTGAGACCTAGGTCGCCACTGGAGTGCCGATCTGTGGCGTAGCGTGTTGAATACGACCCGACGAACGGCGTCGACAGGAGGTAGGGCGGCGTCAATATGCATTACTGGGCCGATGGATGGCGACCCCTTCAGTATGGACGGCGACCCCGGCCCGCATGACCCCGAACGACGGCGACCGAACTCAAGGTGGGGTATATAAAAGCTACACCAAAGGGTGGGCCTCATCAGTATACCTTCAGCCACCGTCACGGTGGCACGCAACCATGTCCACCACAGTCCTTAGGAACCAGACACGGCATCTACACTTACTCCAGGTTCAGTTAAATCTGGAAAATGACCACCTACTGACAAATATAGCCATCTGCAAGCTGCTGTTGAGGAAAAGAAGGAGGCAGAATAGAACCCCTCGCGTGTGGGTCCGGAACTGGCTTCTCCGTAGGAAAACCTTTGGTATTTATGATCAGCTACTGAAGGAACTTGCCGAGGAGGATGGGCCAGCCTACAGAAACTACCTGCGGATGGATGTTGCAGTCTTCCAGGAGGTACTAGGACGTGTGGCGCACCGCATTGAAAAGAACGATACTTTTTACCGGAAGGCACTCGAACCTGGCCTCCGACTAGCCATAACACTGCGGTTCCTGGCAACCGGTGACAGCTATATGAGCCTCATGTACAGCTTCAGAGTGGCACACAACACCATATCAAACGTTGTGTATGAGACATGTGAGGCACTCATAGCTGACTATATGGACGAGATGATGCCCTGCCCCAACACACCGGAGGAATGGAAGGCAGTGGCAAACAAGTTCTCCCAACGATGGAACTTCCACCACACCATTGGTGCACTTGATGGCAAGCACATTGCAATGCGGTGTCCCGCCAAAGGTGGTTCCATGTGGTACAACTATAAGGGGTTCCACTCCGTTGTGTTGCTGGCACTCGTCGACGCTGACTACCGCTTCTTGTACGTCGATGTTGGGGCATCAGGGGGTGGCTCAGATGCAGGGATATTTGGCAGGACACCGCTTCGTGCTGCCCTTGAACAGAAAACTCTTGGCCTACCAGACCCTGAACCCATCCCCGGCACTGGCGTCCCACTGCCCTACTTCATCGTCGGGGACGATGCATTCCCCCTTCGGAGCTGGATGATGAAGCCCTATCCACAAAGGAACTTCTCCCGGGACAACCGCCTCTTCAACTACCGTCTATCAAGGGCTCGTCGGATTGTGGAGAACGCCTTTGGGATCCTAGCAAGCAGGTAAGAGTGGTTCATATTTATGTATATATTTATTGATTTATTTATTTAAATGAGTTAAGATTTATTTGTTAAACAAATAATAATTGTGTATTTATATATCGTTTCATTAATTTATTATTTATGTATTTATTCATTTCGTTAGTTAATTATTTTATTATTGAATTTCTGTTATTAGTGATTATCTTTTGTATATAATTATAATGTAATTCATTTCTTTATGTATTCATATATTTATTGCTGTATTGATTTATATAAATGTATATCAATTACTTACACATTATTTATGATTTATTTATGTAGTTATTTGTTATCTCTTTATTTCAGTTTTTTTTATTCATTTATTTCATTAATCATTTTATTTATGTATTTTATTTATTTATTTGGTATTTGTTGGTTTTATTAATATAACTCATATTATATTTTGATATGTATTGATAATATATTTATTATTTATTTCTGTAATTCATTATATAATTTGTATCTCTTTATTTCAGTTAATTCTGTTATTTTATTATCATTATTAATTTAATTATGTATTGAATGTTGTTATTTTTCATTTTTTCTGTAATTAATATACCTAATCTTATATGTTGATTGTTATTGATAATATATTTATTATTTAATTATTTAATTATGTCGTTTATTTATATATTGACAGATTCAGGTGTATATTCACCACCATGGCCATACAACCCAAGAGGGTGGAGAGTGTTGTGTTGGCCTGCTGTTGCCTGCACAACCTTCTTCGCCAACGTACACCTGGAATTCCCTCCACCCTCATTGATACTGAGGACCCAGTGACACACCTGGTCACAGCTGGTTCGTGGAGGGAGGGTGAGCAGATGGCAGATATCCAGTCTCTCGCTGGAAACCAAACCACAAGGCTCGCCAAGGAACAGAGGGACTTCCTCAGGGGGTACTATACTTCACCAGCTGGTACGGTATCATGGCAAAACGACATGGTATAGAAGGTAAGATATATACACAGTTCTACAAAACAGATTTTATTATTCACTAGTTACATGTTAGTTTGGGTGAGGATGCTCTCCAGGAATTGGCTGGTGCCAGGTGAGCTGCCTGAGAAGGGTAGCGGTGCTGAGGGGCTGGGGAGGTTCAGGAGGTGGCCAGCTGGTGGAGCATGACCGGGTGTGCCTGGGATGGGTGGGTTGCAGCCCAAGCTGGGGCCAGGTGTGCTCCACATGGACTCTTGCTGGTGGGCGTAGTTTGTCCTACCCACCTGATACCCCTGGTCATGCTGGCTGAAGTGGCCTTGCTGGGGGGTGCACTCCCGGGCCGGGCGGGATACTAGTTGCTGTGGTGGTGGGGGGGGGGGGGGGGGGAGGACGGCACAACAAAGTTTGCTCCTCCTGGCGCTGGATCTTGCGGGTCTCAGCTTTGAAGTGCTGTGTGACCTTGATGAGGGCGCTATCCAACTCTTCATGGAGGGAGGGGTGAACATCAGATCCAAGACTGGTCAGATAATCAAACAATGATTGGATATGGGCCTCACGCTTTGTCTGATGACGCAGCCGGGTCTTGATCAAGGCCTGCAGTTCCTCATTGCCTCTGGACCTGTCCTGAAGCTGAAAAGTGGTTACGAATAATTAGTATGTTACATGACATGTTGTATATTATTTATGTGGTCTGACAGGCACTCGGTAATGTATTGTATGATTTATATACCCACGATGATGCACCACGAAGACAGTTATGTAATAATATTGAATGATTTTCTACAATCTTAAATATGTACAAAATAACTAACAACATTACATAATAACATGTTATTAACAACACATAATGACAACAAATGACATTAAAAAGATTATAAACCACACACTACAAACATTTGGATTGGGCATGACCATATAATAATAATAATAATAATAATAAATAATATGAATGATTCGTTACCTTTCGCAGTAGTGAGTCAACCTCGTCGACTTCAGGGCTCCTGCGACGTTTCCTTTTGGCGGCTGCTCCTTGCTTCGGGGGTCCTTTGGCAGTGCTGTCGCCCACTACCACCTCATCCTCCTCTTCCTCCTCCTGTTCCTCCTCCACGCTGGCAACGCTGGGAGCACGAGGGCCGATACCACACTGAAATAGTCAATTATTAGTATTGATATGTAATATTATAAACATATATATATATATATATATTATATGGCTTTTTTCATTCATCCACTGCATGAATAATGTATGCATAAATAAATGATTTACGTTATATATATATATAATTATATATAAAACATATTCAATAACTAAATAAACTAATACAATAATGAAATACAGAAAGGAATCAATCAAAAATTACATACATATATAATAAATAATGTATAAATAATGACTAAATACCTTATATAAATCAATAAAGCAATATTAATCTAAGTACATGAATAAATTAATTACAATATATATATATAAAAGATATTCAATTAATAACTAAATCAATATAATAATGAAATAACGAAAGGAATAACAAACGGCAGATACCACAACCAGGTCAGGTCAGAAACCTGTGGTATGCACAACGAGTCTCCACAAACATAATTTGTCCACACGTGGCTGGTCACTGTCAAACACTTTTAAATAATCGAGACATGCAAAACAGTAACTAACAAACATTTACCTGGCTATTCTGACGACCAGTCTGGCGCACGATGTGGTCCTTGAGAAAGCCAAACGTGGCGATAATCCACTTATCCCGGTCTGTGTGTCGGGGTACCTTACCTTATGATACCTTATGATGTGTTCGCCACTCTTCTAGCGGCACCAAGGAGCACGACGCCCCTCGTTATGGGTGGTGATTTGGTGCAGTAGACTGTTTGAAGCGACAGCTCGCTCCCTTGCGAGGATGGGCTCGTCTGGCACCTTTTGCAGTTCGACATCCAGGGCTCTCTTGAAGCTGTCTAATGAGACGTCCCTCATGTCTCTTACTCGCCGTGGGAGTTTGTTGAAGAGACGTGGGCCTCTGTGTGATAACCAGCCCTCTCGCAGAGAGCCCATAGCACCCCTGTTATTCATCCGGGGGATTTCGCATTCCCAGCCTCTCCTATCACTGAATTTCATGACTATCGGAGTATGTAGGTTTGGTACTAAACCCTCTGCGATTTTCCACGTGTATATTATTAGGTAACGTTCTCTTCTACGTTCCAGTGAGTACAGATTCAGTGCTTTTAAACGCTCCCAATAGTGTAGCTGTTTTATCGAACTTATATGCGAAGTGAAACTCTTGGTCTCTGTAATGTGGCCATAACGAGTCCGCATTCCCTCTAGGAAGCCCTTCACTTGCATCCCTGTGAGGTGGAGAGATATATACATTAATAATATATACACATATATATACCATGATAGGGTACCATACATCACATATTAACAACATTATGTAGTGATATTTTATGTCTCGGTGAACACACTATTCATTGCACCACGAACATTTTTACCAAATAACAATAATTTTATAATATTATTCTTATTATGATTATTGTTCTAATACTATAATAATGATATAATATAATAATATCATAATAAAAATTATCATATTTCAAATTAACACACATATCCACGTGGCATTCATAGGTATATGGTGTACGAGATAAATGATGGTTCGTTCACTTTCACTTTCAGCATCATTGAGGTTAGATTTATGTGCACATGTTCTCCAACTGTCATGCACTCACGTGCATTTCATTTATTTGCTTGTAATACTCGAATCATCATCGCTCTCCTCAACCATTATTAATTAACACATTATGGGCACTAACCTCACCTGTAACAGGGGTTTCCATGGACTTGCCCTTGGTCTCGAAGAGGGCAGCTTTGAGGGCGGTGTCCTTAAAATCCTTACGCCCCTTGGCGTATAAAACGGGGTGATGCTCGTACCAGTCGGCCAAGTCAAGCTCCTGCTCGTCACTATACACCACTTTAATGATGTGTCGACGGCGGCCGGGCTTCGAAGATTCCTGTTCCACGTCAATCTCATCGTCAGCGGCATCATTGGACGGTGAGTAGGTGGCAGGCAGGGCTGGGGCGGCCGGTTGTGGCTCCTCGTGTTCACCACGTACACCAGGTTCAACCGCCGTTTCTTCCTCATTCGTGTTTCCCTGGAGTCCCGTGTTGCTCTCATCCTCGCTGCTGGATGAGCTCGACTGGTGCATGGGCTTGTTCATCGTCTTCTTGGTTCTCGGACGTGGCATGGTGGCGAGGAACGAGTTGGTGGTGGGAGCGATGAAAATCAGGAGACTGGGTTGGCGCGCGCGGTGGTGTTGGTGGTGAGTGGGAAACATAGGGCGGTGCATATCGGCGTGTTGTTTTTATAGGGGTTGGCGGCCACGTCACACGGTCTGCGCTGGAGCCACGTGCGACGTTGCCACATCGCCGCGCTACAGGAGGGGGTCCCTGCATGGCTGCGCATACCGGGGACCCCGGTATGTTTTTACGCTGCTTGGAGGCGATGGCCGCCAACCATCGTCGCCTATGTATTAACGCCTGACGCCGTTTGACGGCGACCCCCCTCCAGATTATAAAATCCAGGACCGTTAGGGCATCGTTGGGTCGCCACAAGCCGCCGCTGATCCCCGCAGGTTGTTATGGTGACGCCGCCTGACACAGACCTCATTTATGGTGCCGTGTACCGCTGCACTGATGCCTACCTTTTCCCGTCAAGCGCCGTCAAGCGCCGTCACACGCCATCAGCCTCCCGTCCCCTTCCTGTCCCATTTTTTTATCTCACTCCACGCTGACTTGATTTCTCAATGTTGTGCATGTAGAACTTTTGAGGGGGTATGTGAAGACCCATCCCGACCTGTTTGTTATGTTAGCGACGGCCCATGATGCGCGGCGACGTAGACCAAGACTGTCCACGACCCTTAGGTCGCGGACAGTCTTGGCCTAAAATCGGCTAGGTGTGACGGGTGCTTTACTTGTTGGCTTTAGCAATTTGTATTTCGCTTGTGTTCACTTTATAATATCTATGTTATTAATGTGTTATATGTGATATATTTTAGCTCTCAGGGTTCGAATATCACTTTAGATTATCACATTATCATTAAAATTGCTTACAAGTTTAGAGTTTCATTAATATAATTATGGAATAATGAAGCTATCACAACTTTATCAACACAAATCAATCAACAACCAATCAGCATCTTCTGTATACAATATTCTACTCTACAATGAAAAATAGAAATGTACTTTATAAAATATATATCCATTAGATGTATCTGTTAAACACCATAATGTAGGAAAAATGATTCTAAAATTATACTTGATGTTTTGAAATCACAACTAAAGAGATATAGTAAAGCCGGTATCACACGAGAGCTTTTATAGTCAACATTCGATGATCAACATTTTTCTGGCAACATTTATAGAGTACTTTGCACTGGTATCGGGAACTAGACTGTTGATAGATGAATTTAGGTGACCGAAATATTCTAAATTTTGACCTCATAAGCTGCCAGACCAGTGTTAAGGATAAATGTTGAGTGAAAAAGTGCTCGTGTGATACCGGCTTAAGTATTAGCAATGTTCACATTTTATTATTTTATTCGTGATAAATTAAAGAATCTGGTGACATCTGGCAAGTGTGTCCACAGATTGAACACTCCTATTGGAGAACAATTTCGTAACGCTCAGTTTTGGACGGAATGCTAAATTGTATATCGTTAATTGTTACTAGAGTTACATTTGAAGTGGCCAATCATCCAGTGTTGGCTGTAATTATTTCAACCATGGAAGAAGGTATATTAAGTTACTGTTAATGCAATACACATATTGCAAATATGAATATTGGAAGAGTGTGGATAATGGTATTAGGAAGGGCAGGTTGAACGTTTTACTTCTTCAATAATATTGTCAGAGTTGGTGCTTGTGCATTCATGAGTGTTTACAATAAAACACACCATGGGCATATACAGTACATGTGTGTGTGTTATGTTTCCACTACTCTAGTAATAAAAGATACAGCATTATTGATCAAACAAATATTGTCTGCAAGCCGGCTGGTTTCTGATTGTGGGAATCTGAAACTCTAAGGCCCGAATTCTAGAACAAGGCTTGAGACCGACTTGAGTTTTGAGTCGGTCTCAAGTCAGACTTGAGCCAAGCTTTTAAAAAACTCATAATTTATGCTAAAACGAGACTAGAAATTATTTAAGACCGAGCCGACGCCTCTGAGCCTAAGCCACCTCCGAGTCGGCTTGAGACAGACTTGAGAGTGTGCGTGGCACGATGACATTTGACAGAGATCGTGTTGATCGACGATTTCGTCAGTAGGTAGTGATGTGATATCTGTCAGATGCTGAATTGTGGTAGTTATATCTGCCATATGTTCTCATATGGAAATAATGTCTGCCAGATGCTGGAATTAGGTAGTGATGTCTGCCAGATGATGGAATCTTGTAGTTGTGTCTACAAGATGTTGAAATAAGGCAGTGATGCCTGCCAGATTCTGAACTAGGGTATTGATATCTTCCAGATGTGGGCATATGGTAGTAATGTCTGTCAAATATTGGATATAGTAGTGATGTCTGCCAGATGTTATGATATAGTTGTAATGTCTGACAAATGTAATGTAGTAATAATGTCTGCCAGATGACGGAATATGTGGTAATGTTTGTCAGACGTTGAATATTGTAGTGATGTTTGGCATATCTTGCAATGTTGCAGTGATATGTTGCAGATATTGCAGTAATGTCTTCCTGAAAGACATGACTGAAATACTGCAATATCTGAAATACATTACTCTAATAATGCAATATATGGAAGACTTGATTTCAATATTGCAATATATGAATATTATTGCAATAGATAGAAAACATTGCTGCAATGTTGCAATATCTGGAATACTGTTTTGCCATTTCTGGACTTCATTACTGCAATATTTGGAAGACATTACTGCAATATTGCAAATATCTGAAGGGCATTACTGTAATATTGCAATATTTGGAAGACATTACTGTATTATTGCAATATCTGGAAGACATTACTGCAATATTACAATATCTGGAAGACATTACTGTAATATTGCAATATCTGGAAGGCATTGCTGCAATATTGCAATATATGGAAGATATTACTGCAACATTGCAATTTCTGAAAGGCATGACTGTAATATTGCAATATCTGGCAGACATTACTGTAATATTGCAATATATGGAAGACATTGCTGCAATAATACAATATTTGGAAGGCATTGCTGCAATATTGCAATATCTGGAAGACATTAACACAATATTGCAATATCTGGAAGACATTACTGTAATATTGCAATACCTGGAAGACAAGGCTGCAATATTGCAATATCTGGAAGACATTACTGCAATATTGTAATATCTGGAAGGCATTGCTGTAATTTTGCAATATCTAGAAGATATTTCTGCAATATGCAATATCTGGAAGGCATTGCTGTAATATTGCAATATCTGGAATACATTACTGCTATATTGCAATATCTAGAATACATTACTGCAATATTGCAATATCTGGAAGACATTACTATAATATTGCAATACTTGGAAGACATTGCTGCAATATTGCAATATCTGGAAAACATTAGTGCAATATATGGAAGGCATTGCTGTAATATTGCAATATCTGGAAGACATTACTACAATATCTGGAAGGCATTGCTGTAATATTGCAATATCTGGAAGACATTACTACAACATTGCAATATCTGGAAGACATTACTGCAATATTACAATATCTGGAAGACATTACTGTAATATTGCAATCTCTGGAGGACATTGCTACAATATTGCAATATCTGGGAGGCATTAATGTAATATTGCAATATCTGGAAGACATTACTGTAATATTGCAATATCTGGAAGACATTACTGCAACATTGCAATACCTGGAAGATATTACTGCAGTATCTGGAAGGCATTGCTGCAATATTGAAATATCTGAAATACCTTTTTTGCAATATTGCAATATCTGGAGGATTTCTGCAATACTGCAGTAATATATTCCAGGTATTGCAGCAATGTCCTCCATATATTGCAATATTGCAGAAAGGTCTTCCAGATTGTGCAATATTACAGCAATGTCTTCAAGATCTTGCAATATTGCACCAATGTATTCCAGATATTGCAGTAATATCTTCCAGATTTTGCAATATTGCAGTAATGTCTTCCAGATATTGCAATAATGTCTTCCGGATATTGCAATATTGCAGCAATGCCTTCCAGATATTGCAATATTGAAGCACTATCTTTCAGATATTGCAGTAATATATTGCAAATATTGCAATATTGCATTAATGCCTGCCAGATATTGCAATATTATCTTCCAGATATTGCATTGTCCTCCAGATATTGCAATATTGCAGTAATGTCTTCCATATATTACAATATTGCAGTAATAGCTTCCAGATATTGCAATATTGCATAATGTCTTCCAGATATTGCAGTTGTCTTCCAGATATTGCAGTATTGTAGTAATGTCTTCCATATATTGCAATATTGCAGCAATGTCTTTCAAATATTGCAATTTTGCAGTAATACATTCCATGTATTGCAGTAGGCCTATTGCAGCAATGTCCTCCAGATATTGCAATATTGCAGAAAGGTTTTCCAGATATTTCAATATTGCAGCAATGTCTTCCATATATTGCAATATTGCAGTAATGTCTTCCAGGTATTGCAATATTGCAGTAATGTCTTCCAGATTTTGCAATATTGCAGTAATGTCTTCCAGATATTGCAATATGGCAGCAATATCTTCCAGGTATAGCAATATTGCAGTAATGTTTTCCAAAGTATTGCAATATTGCAGTAATGTCTTCCAGGTATTGTAATATTGCAGTAATGTCTTCCTGATATTGCAATATTGCAGTAATGTCCTCCAGGTATTGCAATATTGCAGTAATGTCTTCCAGATATTGTAATATTGGAGTGATTTCAAATGGCAATATTGAGACTTCTCCCAGACATCACTATGCAATTCAATATCTGACAGACATTACTATAATATCACAATATCCAACGGCTGACAGACATTATTGCCAAAAGCCATCATCTGGCAGACATCACTACCCCAATCCAACATCTAACAGACATTGCTTCTACAGTATAATCTAACATCTGTCAGACATGCTTACCATAATTCAACATCTGACAAGTATTAACATAATTCAACATCTGGCGGACATCACAACCATAATCCAACATCTGGTATGAATCACTACCACCTTCCAACATCTGGCATACATCACTACCAAATTTTTACATCTGCCAGACATTTATACCGTTTTCTAACACCTGGCAGATGTCACTACCATAATTCAACATCTGGTCAACCTGGCAGGCATCTGTTACGATCCAGGTTCTCAAAGACACAGGGCTCTTCAACATTGGACTAGATAATGGCAAAAAGCAACAACGGTAACACTAGATCCAACCCCTGCCTTAAACACTGGAAAACAAAACACCATTACCGCCCTGAGTCGTGCCTGGACAACGAGGTATCCTATGACTCGGTAACTGGTGCACACTCACTAGGTTGACGCTCAATGAAACAGCCTATTCTCAAACAGTAAAAGATTACTCGATTATGTTACACAAAGAAAAGATAGTTAACGTGATTAATTAACGTTACGGTAGATACTCAAATAACTGGCACTCCTGTATTAAAGAAAGTGCAATGCTAGTCCTGCAACATCAACTGGAAACTTCTGAAATAAGTCTGATGCTGGGAAGATGTTCGTAAAGAATCTTGAACAATTCTATCTATCTATATGCTCAGGCCCAATCCCCATTTTGGGGGTAGCCGACTCAAGACAGAGCAAGAACAGGGAAAACACAAAAACAACATAAAACAACAAATAAACACAGATAAAAAGCACAAACTCACACACATCCAGGTCACCCAGGAGAAGACCCAGAGACCAGGGTCACCAAGGTCGCTCCAGCACTCCCCCGGCCCCCGACCACCCGGAGAGGTTCTGATCTCGGCAGGCAGACATGCAGCGGAGCCAAAGCCACAAGCCCTCCCACCACACTTCCAGGTGCACCCTTCATATTAATCGTCTCCCCGGGCCAGGCACCTGATGGACTATTCTCTAGTCCAACTTGCGCCAGACCCCTTACTCCAAATGACCACGTGTTCACTCAACTATTCACAAGCATTCTCCATTCACTCCTGTCCACCACCACTTCCCCTGCCTGATCTATAGTCATTCCTCTATCATCCAAAGCCTTTCTTACACAGTCTCTCCATCTCAATGGGGGTCTTCCTGCCCTTCTATCTCCCCTTGTACCTGACTCACATATTCTCTTTGTAAGCCTTTCTTCTCCCATTCGTTCAACATGCCCATACCAGCTCAGCACCCTTCTGTCCACTCTGGCTGACAAATGTTCCTGCTGCCCCACTCTCCTACGTATCTCTTCATTCCTCAATCTGTCTCTACGAGTAACTCCACACATACTCCTCAAGCAGCTCATCTCCATCACATCCAGCCCTCTTTTCTCCTTTTTCTTCAGAGCCCATGTCTCAGCCCCATACATCACTGTTGGCACAACAATTCCTTGATACAGTGCACTTTTTACTTTCACTCCGAGATTTCTCGTCTTCCACATACTTCCCATTGCTCCGAAAACCTTCCTTCCTTCACACACTCTCTGTTTTACCTCCACTTCCATACCTCCACTCCTGCTTATCGTTCCTCCTAGATATTTAAAACACTCTACTTGTTCCAATATTTCCCCATCCAGCCTCACATCTAGATTCACCCTATGCTCTCCCCTATTACACACCATTACTTTACTTTTATTGACGTTCACCTTCAGTTTCCTCCTTCCACAAACCACACCAAACTCTTTGACTACCCGCTGCAGTTTCTCATCAGAATCCGCCACCAATGCTGTGTCATCAGCGAACAGCAACTGATTCAACTCCCAATCTCTACCATTCTTCCCTACTAAACCCAATCCTCTTCCCATAGTTCTCCTTTTCACCTCCCTCACCACACCATCCATAAACATATTAAACAGCCATGGTGACATTACACAACCTTGTCGCAAACCTACCTTTACCTCAAACCATTCACTCAACTCACCATTTCCTACTCTCACACATGCTCTGCTCCCTTCATAAAAACTCTTAACTGCTTCTAACAAATTTTCTCCTATTTCATAAATCCTTAACACCTTCCACATTGCTTCACGGTCCACACGATCATACGCTTTTTCCAAGTCCATAAATGCCCAAAATATCTCCTTATGCTTCTCTAAATACTTCTCGCATAACTGTCTTACTGAAAACATCTGATCCAATTGAACAATTATAATGCAGAATACGGGTCACAATAAATGCTAGGACATATAGTAATAATAGGCAGGCGAATAATAAAGACTGCGCAAAGGTAGTAATGCTCGACAACTAAAGAAATGCTTCGTGGCACAACACAGCCTACTCGGGTTGTGCAACTCAACAACAACCTCGGCTCAAAAGTGCAGTGAATAATAATGCTGCATACATATAATAATGGGGCTTATCTCTATCCAGTGTCTGCTCAGTTAATAAAGTCTAGCTGGGGTATCAAGGCAGGGCAACAATGGGCGAGCATGCGGCTCGTAGCCTAATGTTGTCCGAGGGTGGCATAATGAAGATTACGTTATATGACGGGGATGCTCTCTTGATAAATCTAGGTCTCTAGTACCTAGCTCTATCCTGGCGATCCCTCAGAAGTCAACACAAAGAGGCAGCACTATGTTGTGAGGGATAGGCTATGGCCCTCTCACACCACAGCGCTGTGCTCGCAAAGTAACCCAACCCAAAGACAACTTAGGCTCCCACAGTACCTGTCGATGTCGTGCAGAGCTTAGCTAACACTGCACACATCGGAGACAACGACACAGTAACCTTACCCCTAGTCCAGCTTTAGATAACCAAGAAGAATCACTCAACACCTTGCAAGGGAGACATATACCGGTCTACAACCTTCCCGAGAGAGGACACATACGGAAAAGTCCGTCTCTCTAAACCTCAATAAAGCATAATACCTCCTTAACCTAATACATGGAAATATCTGAGAGCTTCGCGTACAATACGACTGGTCGACGGTGAACGTCTATGCTGAAACCAGAAGGGATGTTGAGTTTAATAAAGATTAGAGAATGAGAAAGGAGAAGTCGAGAGAGAGAAATAGTATGCAAAGTCGCGAGTATGGGGGACAGAATTGCAAAGGATGTAGGCGATACGCGTGTCAGGCAAGCTCTGATCTGGTAAAAAACACGAGGCCGCGACGGGAAGGGACTAGTTGACCACCCGGCCGTCAGCGCCCAAGCGAGCCGCGTCATAGCTCACCTCGCTGCCGGGTGTACTCCCTCACACTCTCTCGCTCGCCTCCCACACAAGCAACATTTATATTATAGCGAATATCAAATATAAGGCGCAGTCACAGACCAAAACAAAGACCATTTCTAGACTGTCTGTGGCAACATGACACTAATGAAATAAAGCAGATCATTCTAGGACAACTGTAGCATATCCCCCCATCCTGGCGAGCTGCAATGCCCCACGCAACCATTCTGCTAACGCCGGGAGGCGTCACACCCCCCCCCAAGATATGGGACACTCAACCATGAGCCCATATCTTAACAGGCAAAATGTCGCTAGAATCTGCCACTCCTAACCACTCCGCCTCTCATGGAATGCAAGCTCAGTTTCCTCAAAAAACAATACAACAACATTTTCTATATAAAAAAATCATATCACCCTTCCCAAATATAATACATTAATTCATAACATTGTGCTCCCAGAGCGAGCTTTAAGAAGCACAGCCTACTGAGGGAAAATCATTTGCACTCAGTACTCAGCTACAATATTATCTTAAAATTAATTATTAAATGAAAGTTTTTATTTAATTTTTCATATTTTATTTTAATGTTGTTTTCGGCGGCTACTATAGATGTAGCCTAATTTTCTTCTAATCAAAGCCAATAATTCCTGCCCTACGACCCTACGCTGATGCTACACACGCGAGCCAACAAGCACCAGCGCAAAAATACACCGCGAGCCAAGACAGGAGGCTATACCAACATACTGTGGTAGCCTACCCCGGATCCTCCACCCACGACAGACACTGACTGAACAGCGAGGGTTCTCCTGCAAACAAAGCCAAAACATTATCAGTGCCCTTAGCATGCCACACATCCAACTTGTGTTCCGGCAGCACAACAACACCTGACACTGATAAACTGCCCAGCTCATCGCAAGACTGGCACTTCTCTTCGCTCTTTCCGGCAAAGGGGCCTGCCAATAACCCTTCACCAGCTCTACCTTCGTGATGAGCGAGGCAGCCCCGAAGCGGTCTATGGTGTCGTCAACTCTGGGTAATGGATAGGCGTCTGTCAGGTATAATGCTTCCACACTCTTGCAATCAACATACACACAGACTCTGCCACCAACTCTGGTTGCAAAGCCACTGGCAACGACCACTCATGATATCTGTCGGGAATCTATTGAAAGGTTAAATTGTATATCACTGGTACAGGATATCTCCCAACAAATAGTATTATATAAAATAGTAATTTATATTTACCAACGAGGTATTCGTCGATGGGTTTAATCCAGTCCCCCACAAACGGCTAGTTCAATTGCATGACATGTAGGAATGTTAACATAATACAATATCATACAATGAACTTAGCTTAGAGGACTGGTGATGTAGGACTGTTGTTATATTTAGTTGTAGCACATGGTGAACTGTGGGTTAAGTCAGAGCCGGGGGAGGAGATGTTAACAGGATGGTGTTGATTGAGAGACTGAGGGCCGGCGCCGATCGCTTCGCGAAATTACATATGGCTGCCGGCTCATAATAATTATAACCCATAACTTGGTTTCATAATACATCTAGAGCTGATGTAGATATTTATACATTACAGTTAATATTTAACCTAACTTAAGAATAAACTACAATACACAAAGAACCAGCCGAAATCGTACATGCGATACGATACCGCCAAATTCAAATGTCCTAATGGACCTAAAACTGTCGGGATCATTACCCTATTCCCGACATATTGCCCGCCACCAAAAATGATATACAGGAGCTATTTACAGAGAACAACAAAAGGACATCGAAGTCAAAGATCACCTAGTTTGATCTTTGATCTCCAAAGATCCACGGAACTCATAGCCGCCCTCCTTTTGGGACGAGCGCCACCTGAAGCCTGAGGAGGATCATCCTTCTCATTATCAGCTGCCCCACCTTGAGGAGTACTGTCACCAGCACTCTTCCGCGGAGGGGTATCAGTAGAGACGCCAGGATCATCCGGCAGTTCTACATCCTGCTCCAGGGGATATAACCTTACGATTGGGCGAGTAGTAACCCCAGTCGAAGTTCGTATTCTAGCAACCCTTATAAGACCATCAATGCCCTGGAACAAATCGATAATCCTCCCAAGCTTCCAAAATAACCTAGGACGCTCATCATGAATCAGGACGATATCCCCGATACGAGGCCATCGTTGATTCGTCCCTTTGATCTTATGAGAGTAACGCTCGCGAAGAGACAGCAAATATTCTTGGGTCCACCGTTTCCATAGATCGTCGGACACCTTGTTTACATACTGGAAGCGACGACGTGTGGCGTCAGCATTGCCGAACGTAGGGTCTAGCAGATCTTCGTCATTTACGGACGATTTAGGAAAGGTATTAAGGGTTCGTCCACGTGTCATCATGGAAGGCGAAATGGGTAAGAGGTCATCAACATCTGCCGAGGTATAGGTCAAGGGGCCTGTCGTTGACTGACATCTCAATTTCTATTAAGATAGTTTGCAACTCCCGGCTGGTCACCAGTGCCCTTCCTAGTACCTTCTTCAAGGCAGATTTGACGATACCGATTGTTCTCTCCCAAATCGCCCCGAACCATGGTGCACGTGCTGGTATAAATCTCCACTGACAACCCTTTCCAGTGAGGGTAGCCACAACCTGCGGTCATCCATTAAACTCTGGAGATATTTAGAGGCCCCGACAAAACAAGTCGCATTATCGCTCATAATAATTTGAGGAAACCATTGCGGCCTGCAAAGCGTCGTAGAGTATGCAAAAACCCCTCGCTGGATAGGTCGTCAATCAATTCAATATGAATCGCTCTGGTTACCGCACATGTGAATAGGACGGCATATACCTTTATGATATTACCGGGCGATTCTCTAACATGAATCGCTCCGGTGTAGTCTACCCCAGTTACCTGAAATGGTTCAGTCCTTTGTACCCTGAACTCAGGCAAGGGAGGTAGATCAACTGGGGAGTAAGGCTTACCCTGTAATCTTTTACAGATAGTACAGCTATTGTGGATCCCTTTAATTGCTTGTCGCATCTTAGGGATCCACCACGTTGTCGCATATACGCCAGAACATAATTTACGCAAAATGTAGCAGGTCCTATGGCATTGGCGAATCAACAGTTTGGTAATCAAATGAGAGGAGCTAAGGAGGACAGGATATTTCGCAGAATCAGTAATGTCCGCTTTTTGTATCCTGCCTCTACACTTAATAATGCCTCCTTCCATATATAATCCTAGCTGCCTCATTAAGTTTGAGGGTTTGGCCTTTGACTCCTTGCTCAGGATTTGATGTTCAGTAGGATAAGATTCCTTTTGTACTAAACATATTAGTTTTGCTTCTGCTGATCTCAATTCATGGAGTCTGATATGCTTCGAATCTTCACTAAGGAAAGACCCGTGAGCCCGACTTCTCATGTTGTTAATGAAACGGTATATCCATGCAAATACCCGTATTACTTGATCATAGCTGCCGTAACGTTCCCACTCTACCAACTTGTTATCCTGATGTGTAGTACTCACATTCGAACTACTTAACACATCATCTTGGGGCCGACTTGAAGGATCAGATATGTAATCCCTGAAATCCTGAGGCCACTCAGTTGGAGATGTAAGCCATGGAGGTCCATGCCACCAAATAGAGGAAGACATAAACTGCTGTGCCGAGATCCCCCGTGAAATTATGTCACTGGGGTTATCCCTGGTGCTCACATAGCGAAATGTAGCTGTAGGAACTAAGTCATGAATCTCATCAGTGCGATTAGAAACATAAACAGGTAACACTTTCTGGCTGTGTACCCATGAAAGCGCTATTTGACTGTCGCTCCAGACATAGACGTTATTAATCTGTAGTACGTCTGCATAAGCATCCAGTGTAAACTTTATGAGACGAGCAGACAGAAGCAATGCAGTAAGTTCTAATTTAGGAACTGTAATCTTCTTTATAGGGGCTACTTTGGCCTTCGCTATAGCCAGCGTCGCTTCACTACCATTGCATATGTATATGGCAGTACCGTACGCACTATTACTAGCATCAGAAAAGGCATGTAGATCCACCTGTTGACCACTAATAACCTGACGATTTAGTTGGACCTTGCAACATGTGGAAAGGTCCGACCGAATCAACTGCCAAGTATCTTGTAACTCAATCGGGAAGGGCGTATCCCAATCTAGTTTTAGCCGCCACAGTTGCTGTAAAAACATACGAGCACGGATTGTTACAGGCAGCAAAAAACCTAGGGGATCAAACAACCTCGCTGACAAGCTTAAGCAGTTTCGCTTGGTCATAAGCTCACT
>JBAKBP010018287.1:0-47044 GCA_037953745.1 Lithodes maja | reverse complement strand
GGTGGATGTTGCATGTATATACGCAACAATCTTACTTGCTGTCATCTTCCCAACTTTGACTCTTCTGAATTCTCAACTATCTGGCTTAAGTTATCTTGTCACTCTCTCACTAAATATATCTGTGCTGTATAGCTCTCCCCTAATTCTACTGACTATCCAAAATTCTTCGACTATCTTACTTCTAAAGTGGAATACATTCTATCCATCTCTCCCATCTCTGAAATCTCCATCTTGGAAGATTTCAATGTTCACCACCACCAATGGCTCTCCTCTAATTTCACTGACCAACCTGGTGAACAAACCTACATCTTTTCTATCCTAAATTACCTAGAGCAGTTAGTTCAGGAACCGACCCGTATCCCGGACAGCCCTGGAGATCGGCCCAACATCCTTGACTTATTTCTAACCTCTAATCTTTCTGCTTATACTGTAAACCTTCTCTCTCTGTTGGGCTTCTCTGATCATAACCTTATCTCTGTCACCTGTCCTGTCTCTCCAGTATGGCCTCCTCACCCTCCAGCTGGCGGCGTTATTGCACTATGGCACTGCCGACTGGGAGGCTCTACGGCAGTACTTCTTTGATTTCCCGTGGAATTATTTTTGCTTTCAAGGCCGGGGACCCTCAGAGAGTGCCAAGCGCATAACCGAGGTAATTCTTTCAGGAATGGAAACATTAATCCCATTCTCTTTCTCTCAGACGAACTCACAAAAATCTTGGTTTACTCACGCTTGTTCTACTGCTGTTTGATATAAGGAGGAAGCATTCAAACGGTACCGGTACTGTCGCATTCAAACTCAAGAATCCCATACTTTATATGTTTCTTCCCAGAATCAAGCCAAAAACTCTTTCATCAATAACAAATGCTCTGAAATGTCCAACTCTAGCTCTTCCCAAGCTTTTTGGCATCTAGCCAAAAACCTCTCCAACAACTTCACTTCCTTGTCTTTTCCTCTCCACTTCCATTCTGACGGTTCCACTGTCACCTCTTCCTCTGACAAAGCTGAACTCTTCACTCAAACTTTCGCTTAAAACTCCACCTTGGATGATTCCGGTGCTATTTCTCCCTCTCCACCCCCCTCTCACTTACTTATGCCTAATTTCATAATACTAAAAAGGCGTACAGACCGGATGGTGTTCCTCCTAATGTACTCAAAAACTGTTCTTCCGTGTTGACTCCCTGTCAAGGCAAACTCTTTCGTCTCTGTCTATCTTCTATCGTTTTTCATTCATGTTGGAAGTTTGCTCTTATTTAACCTCTCCCAAAGAAGGGTGATTGCTCTCAACCCTCCAATTATTGTCCAATTGCTCTCATTTCTTGCATCTTTAAAGTTTTTGAAACTATTCTTAACTCAAAATTTCTTAAGCATTTATCTTCCCATAATATACTTTCAGATCGCCAGTATGGTTTCCTTAACCTCTCCACGGCGCACATGTTTTTTTTTTTACACCTATGTACTGTGCGCATGTATGATGATTTTGTGACCCATTGCCAATTTTGATAAAAAGTACATCAGCGTGTAGGGAATGTTTGCGTGCATCGGCCCATATATATTTGACCCCCCAAAAAATGTCTGGGGAGGGGGGGGGGGGGGGAGAACGGTCCGTAGTTGAAAAATGTGGAGCGAATGGCACCGCGCGGCTAGATTTGTCATCGAGCGGCGAGATTTCCCGGCCGAATTTTCACGCGCCCAGGGGATAGAACCTGAGGGAGGAGGGGGTGGCTTACCGCGTAATATCACGTATATCTCCTTTTTTCATCCCTTTTAGGCTATGTAGAGTATGTATACGTGTGTAGGCCACCCATATAACAATGAATATGCCTCATAGTGACCAAAAATTGCAATATATAAGGGAATTATCAATGAATTTTTAGGCGGGAATGAAGACGGGTTGGACGTTTGGCGGCAATTTATGAGATGAGAGAGTGGTTTGCGCTATAATATCACGTATATCTCGTACTTAGAGCACTGTCATGCTATAATACAGACATGTACGTATGTAGACGTCCCATATAACAATATATATACCGCATATAGACAAATTCATGCGATATTTACGCACATTATCAATGAGTTTCTATGCGTGAACCAAGGTGTGATTGAGTTGTGCTGGGAATGGAAGAGGGAGAGGGTGTGTTGCGCCATAAATATCACGTATATCTCGTACTTAGAGGACTGTCATGCTATAATACAGACTTGTACGTATGTAGACGTTCCATATAACAATATATATACCGCATATAGACCAATTCATGCGATATTTACGCACATTATCAATGAGTTTCTATGCGTGAACCAAGGTGTGATTGAGTTATGCTGGGAATGGAAGGGGGAGAGGGTGTGTTGCGCCATAAATATCACGTATATCTCGTACTTAGAGCACTGTCATGCTATAATACAGACTTGTACGTATATAGACGTCCCATATAACAATATATATACCGCATATAGACCAATTCATGCGATATTTACGCACATTATCAATGAGTTTCTAGCAGACGGAAGCCTAAAAGGGAGGGTGGGGGTGGGTGGGTGGGAGGGAGGCAGGGAGTGAGTAGTGGAGAGAGGCAAGGCAGGGAGATCTCTGTCAAGAAACATACGCAGCTGTGTGATAATTGTGGAGGCACCCGAGGCGTATAAATGTCTTGGGATTTTGAACCTTATGTCTAGCAGGTGTCTGGGGTTCGTTGCCACCCAGAGGTCTACAATAACATGAGTCAGGAATGGAGAGAGAGAGAAAGTGAGACATGCGTATGTCGTACGTATAAATGGCTTTCATAATTGCATTTTTATGCAAGCAGACATTGCATATTAGACACATGTGAAGTACCACAGAAATATGTAGGCCATTGACTGTAAATAAAGTACTATATTATAGACCAGGAACGAGGGTGGTCAGTAAATATCGGCAGTTAACCTTTTTTGATAGAGAGCTAAATATAGACTGGTGTTGCCTGACACTTGCGAAAGGGTCGAGATGCCACCAGAAAACTTATATTTATTTATTTCCAAGTAATATGCAATCTAAATGTATATTCGAGACCTACTGCAAGTATTAATTTTGTATGACAGTCATGACTATGTATAATCCAATATACGCGCGTAAGGGCGTAGGCGAGATATAAGAAAGATGGTTGAGCAATTTTCGACACCCACACAGTTATTATTCATTATTATTTACAATATTATACAATACAAATGTATTTGTGAAGAGTATTTTATGCATTATTGTATTTATACAAATTTTGTTCCTAGACAAAGCTGCTGTGGTTGGAGGGAGAGGGAAGGGTCACCCACTGACCGCTTGACTGTGTGATAATGACTGGAGTCACACTGAGAGGGGCAATTTTGCTAAGTGTTTGGGCAATTTTGACAGAATAAAGTTATATAATTACTAATTTTTTACAGAGACAAACTTTTATAAACCTTTGCATGATATAATTGATAATCCCATCAATTTACAAACGTAAATTGGTGGGATAATTCATTTTTTTTTGTATATTGTCATTTCGATTGTAGACACAAAGTTTTGAGTGACATTTGGTATGAGCTCCTGTGGCATGGTTGGTAAGGTCGCGGACTGGAAAACTCAAAGTGTGGCAGGGTAGTGGGATCGAATCCAAGAGGGGGTTATGGGGAAGGTTTTATAATGTTTAGATAAATTTTGATAAAAATGTTTTTTTACAAGATCATGCTATTGTATTCAAACAATATGAAATATTCATAGAATATATCATATTGTAAGAATACAATGATAATTATGACCTTTTTTTTTTTTTTTTTTTTTTTTTTTTTTTTTTATTATCTTAGTAGGTTTGACATGATTTATTGAAACATATTTATTTTGGTACAATTCATTTGAGGTAAGAAAATATATACACATTACTTTGGCTATAACAAACATATATATTGATATACTAAAAAAGAAGGCATATTACATGGAAATCTTTTAAACTTATAAACTAAATAATGAAAGATACAATTATATAATGTAAAAAGCTATATCACAGGTACATGTTTGGAACTTATACACTATATAATAAATTATATATGTAACATTATGAGGTAGCGTGATCAATTTGGTCAGGTCAGGTAAGGTAGGGCGCGAGTCTAGGGCAGGGCAGGGGGCGAGTCCAGGGCAGGGCAGGGCAGAGGGCGGCACTCAGTAGTTTTTATACATGTGGTAGTCCCTGAAGCAGTCACCCAAGCAGAGTGCAACTTTGCACTCGGCGCACATTGGGGTGACTCTTTTGTGTACGTGGGGTTTCATGACACTAGTGCTGCAGACATGGCACTGCACCTGCCTGTGACGAGTGCCAACCAGCTCGGTGTTGGTTGGGTAGTGTCTTTCGACCCCCAGCTGGATGCGGTCAGGGACGTGATCCCCACGCCATGCCGTACGTCTGTGAGTGGTGGTGCCATACTTCTCCAGGAGTTGATATGCAACGTTGTACACAAACTCCCGGAATTTTAGCTTCTGGTTTGGGGCCATCTCTCTCTTCACCAACCACAAGTTGTAGGCGTTGAGCATCGTGATGTCAACTAGGTGGAGGAAGAGCTTGTGATACCACTTCACAGTCTTCCTCAGACACTCAATGCCTGACAGTTGACAGTCAGACTTGTCCACCAGGCGCATGTTCTTTGTGTAGTCCACTACCATGTCGGGCTTATAGATGGTCTTCTTGGTTCGGTAGTGGATTTTACCAGAGTCCATCTGGGCACCTGTGTGGACTGTGGAAAGCAGGTGAACGTCTCTTTTGTCCTTCCACTTCAGGGCTGCCACTTCCCCAGACTTTTCCAGTTGCTTGTACTTCTGCCCCCTTCGTCGCCTTCTTCGGACATGCCTCTCGCGGTGTTCCTGGGCCAGTTCGTCTTCAGAAGGTGTGTCACTGGAGGAGGCATCTGACAGAGGAATGACATCACCTGTGAACTTGGGCATAAACATTCTTGTCTTTCTGACAGTCCCACATGACCCCGTTTGGTTGTCATGAAGAAACTGGCAGAGAGCAGGAGAAGTATACCAGTTGTCAGTGTAGATGATGTGGCCTTTGCCCAGGTAAGGTGCCAACATTTTCCTGACGATGGCACCTGACATGCCCATGGGGTCACCGGCAGCGGCTTTCGGTACGTCAATGTCAGTTCCTGTATACACGATCATGTCAAGCACTATTCCAGTTTCACAGTCGCACAACACGAAGAGCTTGATTCCGAACCTATGCCTTTTCAAGGGGATATACTGCTTGAAAACAAGACGTCCTTTGAAGAGCACGAGCGACTCATCAATCACCAAATTGAGGAAGGGGTAAAAGTATTTCCTATACCTCTCCAACAACATGGTGACCACATCCTGAACTTTCCATATCCTGTCAATCCTGTTAGGATTTTCGTTGTCTGCAAAGTGCATAAATCTTAGCAGCAACAAAAATCGGTCACGAGTCATGAACTTATTGAAAGTTGGGGTGGCGATGAGAGGGTCGTGCTTCCAGTAGTGTTGCAACACATACTTCTTGCAAAGAGGCATGAGGAACAACAAGGCAAAAAACGTCATGAATTATTCAACAGTCGTATCCACCCAGCCTCGTATTCTCGCTTTTGGAGAAATGACATCCAATTCGTTTGGGCAACGATGTAAGTCATTACCTCCAAATCGAAAAAAGCGAGGAAAAACTCGCTTTCGTTTGAGTTTTCGTCACAGGGCCAGTCATCAGTTGTACCTGACGTACCAGAATTGAACTGGGGCACGTCAGGCACAAAATTGACCCCGTCAGACCACTCAAACGAAGGCATGCCAGGGATCGGAATGTCGTCTCCGTCTGCTTCTGCATCTGAAATATCGCTGCCATGTTCGCGATACAACACAGCATCATCATCACCCTCCTCTTCACTAGACAGACGCCCTTCTTCATTTTCATCACCGACGTCTGACTCACTTCCACTATCCACTCCCAAATCCCCCCACCCTTGGTCCCGTGCTAGGGCATCGTCGTCGAAACCCGCAGGGCTGCCAATGCCCTGCGAATCACCACCAAACAGCAGGGCGGCGTACTTGGATGGTGTCAGATTTTTTCTGCTCGCTCTAGCACGTAGGGGTGTCTTATGGGCAGGGGCAGGGGCAGAAGGGCCGGCAGGGGCGTCGGCAGGGTCGGCGTTGGCAGGGGCGGCAGTGGTGCGTGGTGCAGTGGGCCTGGAGGCAGGCAAGATGATGGTGGTGCCTGTCGCCCCTTTCCCTTTCCCTTTCCCTCTTCCTTGGGCAGGGGCGGCAGTGGCAGCAGGGGCAGCAGGGACGGCAGGGAAAGCAGGGCCGCCAGGGACAGCAGGGCCAGCAGTCGCTTTCCCTCTCCCTTTCCCCTTCCCCTTCCCCTTCCCTTTTCCTTGGGCAGGAGCAGC
The DNA here is from genome assembly GCA_037953745.1 of Lithodes maja. Classification (NCBI taxonomy): domain Eukaryota; kingdom Metazoa; phylum Arthropoda; class Malacostraca; order Decapoda; family Lithodidae; genus Lithodes; species Lithodes maja. The sequence goes on along the minus strand of JBAKBP010018287.1, from coordinate 40,657 downwards.
AGGGGCAGCAGGGGTAGCAGGGGCGGCAGGGGCAGGGGCAGCCGGGCCAGGGGCGGCTGGTGGTGGTGGTGGCAGGCGTACGGGTTCTCTTCCCAACGCCCGTGCTTTTGATTCTGCCTGCCCCCGCAGGTTCTGCAGACCTAGGGCGGCCTCCTGCGTCACTGGTGGCAGGGGTGGCAGTGGTGGTGGTAGTGGTTGTTGCAGTGGCCTGGGTCGTCGTGGCAGTGTCCCCAAAGTCCAATGACCTCTGTGCCATTGCCCTGCTTGCACGTGTTTTACAGGCTTTTGGTGCTGGTGCTTCGTCCTCCGAGCTGTAGGGCGTGTCGTACTGGTAGCTAGGGTTTCGGGTAGCCACCCTCTGACTTCCACGGCGGCTGACACCACCAGAAGGAGGGCTGGTTGTGTCATCAGGGCGCGAGCGTGAGGGACGTGTGGGCTCCATGACTAGTGCTTGGGTTCTGGCGCGGTGGTGCTTGTACTAGTGCGGGGCGAGCGTGTGGCGGGGTGGTATCGAGAGTTGCCATGTAGTATTACACCCACACCAATTTGTAGCCGCCTGCCTATAAACCCGCAGTTTTGGTACGTGTTCTAAAACCTTACTCTTAAGAGTCTTCCCGCAGTCCGCCGGGGGAACTCTTAAGTCTTCCCGCAGTTCCCGGGTTAAGGGCCGCTCTATTGATGATCTTCTTGCTTATCTTACAACTCTTGGTCGTCCTCCTTTTGGGACTTCGGTGAGACTTTTTCTATTGCTCTAGACATATCGAAGGCCTTCGATAGAGTCTGGGCACAAGTTTTTAATTTCCAAACTATCCTCCTTCGGTTTCTATCCCTCTATCTGTGCCTTTGTCTCTAATTTCCTTTCAGATCGCTCCATCGCTCACTTCCTTAACCTATTAACTCCGGTGTTACACAGGGTTCTGTCCTGTCTCCAATTATCTTTCTAATTTCTATCAATGATCTCCTCAACTGTAGCTCTAGTCCTATCCACTCATATGCTGATGACTCTACCTTACACTATTCAACTATTTTTTCACATCAACCCAGCATGCAAGCATCCTAATCAAACATGGCAAGGCCATAGAATGCCTACCTTCTAATCTTTTTATTATTTCTGATCGGGACAGAAGAAAATCTTGTTACTTTCAATGCCTCCAAGATTCAGTTTCTCCCTCTATCTCTCCATCACAATCTTCCACAAGACTATTAACTATTCTTCAACAACAAACAAATCAACCCTTCATCTTCTCTCAACTTTCTAGGTGGGTCTTTTTCATATGACATTCTTTTTCTGGAAAGATCATATTACCACTCAGGGTAAAACAGCTTCCCAAAGGTTAGGTGTGCTCAACCGTGAGTTCTTCACCCCCGTGCAGCTTCTTGCTCTGGATCGGGTAACAGTGCGCCCCTGTATTGAGTATTGTTCGCATGTGTTGGGAGGCTCCACCCATACCGCACTTCTCGAACGAGTAGAATCAAAAGCATTTCACCTCATCAACTCAATTCGTCTTACTAGTTCCATACATTCTCTTTCTGCACACCGCAATGTTTTATCTCTTTCAGTCTTCTATCGGTATTACAACAATCAGTGTTCTTCAGAGCTCTGTCAGTGCATATCCCCTCCCTTAAGGCAGGTGTGAGGCACCCACCTTTCAATATAATTCCACTCCTATTCTGTCCAGCTTTCCAACTGATGAATTAGCAAATTTTCTCAGTCTTTCTTCTACTCAACAAAGTAACTCTTGAACTCTCTCGGTCAATCCATCTTTCCTCCATCCTATGACTTGAGCTGCTTTAAAATTCGTTTGTCCAGGCATTTTGATCCCAACGTCCCTTGAATTTGACTCTTTGTCACTCTTTTGGCCTTGGGGGAGACACTCGTTATAGGCAGCTTCCCTTTTGTCTCATTCATACACATTACAAAAATAGAAAAAAAAAAAACTAATGTCACGACAGATGTTGTGGTAAAGGTGGACTAACCTTCCTCTTGTAACCGGAGTGGCTATGGTCCAAATCCCTAGGAAGTATTCAAAGCACAACATAAATATGTTATTGTATGAAGAGATGTGATGAAACTTTATTATAACCGAACAATATATCAAAAGTATCAGATGGGCAGCTACAATTGACAAGGAGTATTTTCAAAATTCCTTGATACTATTTGACTGGAAAGTATATTGCTAGTATTATATCACCAGAGCCAGAGAGAGGGAGAGAAACAAATGCTGATGAAAGTTTGCACACCATATCAGACATAAAAAAAAGGAATGAGAGGGAATAAGGTAAGACACGGTATAATTCAACGTTACATAGCCACTTCCTAGCTCACTGCATATCATCGCCACTCCTGACAGCCACTGGCAGCTAATGAAGCTTAGGCTTTTACCCAATCAGAATGAGAAAGATAGAGTTACATAAAGTTACATAGATACACAGAATGCACAGACCTTGCAGTCCCTACTAGACAGTCCGGACTTAACCCCTTACGGCCAACCTGAATTATGATTATATACATACATTATATATACAATATATATATATATATATATATATATATATATATATATATATATATATATATATATAATGTGTTAATTGACATTGCTTTCATAATAATATATCCACGTGTTTCAGTACTTCCATTCGGCTATCATAGTGAGGTTGGGTTTAGTCTAACACTCAGTACATGTTCCTATAATTATATCGACAAGGTATATTATGTACGAAGAGTGTGGGCTAAAATTATAATCTTCTTGGCAGCCCAGTGTTTAGATGTTAAGATGTTAATATGTGTTTAGATGTTAAGGACGTTTGTGGATGTAATGGTATGATATATATATATACAGTATATATACTGTATATATATATATACATATATATATATATATATATATATATATATATATATATATATATATATATATATATATATATATATATATATATATATATATATATACTGTATATAGATAGATAGATACATTTATTTATTAAATTATAATGTGCATAATATGCATAGAAAACGATTGCGTTCATTTACCTGGCGGTGACCTTTGATGTTATTTTGCCATAGTTATTTATGTGGCCACCCCAGCCATGGGGTATGTTACGGAATATATACATGCATACATTAACCCTCTCCGACATATGACGCGATTTTGAGCCTATTAGGGATACTTTAAAGACTTTGTTTACATCAGGGGTATTTAGAAAACTTTAGTTTAGTTACTTCAATCTCTGCAGTTGTCTTTGAGTTAGCTGTGGGCAGAAAACTAATTTTGGAGAGGTAATTATAAGAGTGAGAGAACTCGATTTCTTATTGCTAATCTGGCAACCTCTGCGCCATATGAGCGTGAAAGGGTTAATGTGGGGTTATCTGTGTATTATATTCAACCCGTCATTGTTATTTCCTGCACTTGTACAAATCTTACTATTTAAAGTCTACCTTTCTATTTTCTATTTTCCTAGAGTGTGTCTCCTTCTACATTTGCCTTTCTGTTGATTCATTGTATTCTGATGATTACGTTTTGTTTTCCGTTATATACTGTATACAATTTTATCATTTGTATTTTGATACATATTAAAGAGATTCACATAAATGTGTTCCTTCCACTTATATTGTTTTTCAAGGTTATTGGTTGTTTTCCATCAATTCATTAAAATCATCACTAACCTATAGCATCCTTTTTTCTGTATCTTAAAATTTCTCTTTAGCTCTGAAGAATACTGTAGATATAAAACAGATGCCACATCTGTGTTGTATGTTCTTCTATGTTCCATTTTGTTATCCGTCACTTCTCTTCAGATTAAGCAAACATTAATGTCTTACATAATATTATCCTCAAATTATAAAAAAAAGTTATGAATTGTAATTCCCTTTCAGTTCTTTTGCTGTGTCATATTATAATAAATATTATTCATACCATAACAGAATAGCAATTTGAATATTTATATTTGATAATTAATTATTTGTCTAGTTTGAATAATTATAACTGATACAACTAATTAAAACCGACTTTCATAAGTTTTAGCTGTAAGGTGAGGCAAAATAATTAAATTCCATGAAAAACGTCTTCTCAACATTAAAAATTATATTATGAATACAATAATAATTACTAATATTAATATGGGACATTGAAGGATAAAAAGTAGGCCTATGATTAATCAAATTATGAAACATTTATTTAAAGGTAAATGGGATTCTTGATTAACTAAGAAATCAGGTAGGATTAGGTCTACCACATATGTTGCTACTTTCAAGTGGCTCTTCTGTAAACATGTCATGTTGGAGTGAAATTAATAATAATAGATAATCATTAGGTTCAGGGATATTTCGTAGCGAGGTTGGTCTATATGATCTGTGCCCCATGAGTATTCTTCCCTTTCACTTAATCAAAGGCTATTCATAAGTGCAGTTGGGTGTAGTCCATGATTAAATTACTGTCCAGTATTCGATAAATGGGTATTAATCGTAGTCATGTGCTATATTTATAACTGCCTTGATGGTTAGAGTGTTCAAAATTTGTATGTGGTAACCCAGGTTCGAATCCCGGTGTATCACATGCTTGCTTTCATTAATTTCTTTGGGAGGTGTTTGGTGTTGGAGTGAAATTAAAACAAATGAAATATATAAGCAGCAATAATTACAAATTAATGAAGCCCAATGGCACAGGTTATGACTTTGATGTATCCTAGCATAGACCCTGGTAATAAACTATAGTTTATCAACAGGACTAGAAGTTATGGCTATTGGGCAAAATATCAATAATATCAACAATATAGTATATTTTCACTGACCTCCTTTGAGCCACACGAATACCTAAGTTTCGGGAAAATGAATGACTTATAGTTTGCTAAGGTACTTGGTTTGAGTTTGTTTAAATACAATATGATGAAAGATGCAATCTGCTTAAACATTACAGAAAGAACAAAGAACAAAATTAATATTAGAGAAAGTTATGAATGCGCACAAAATACATGGAAAATTGTAGGAAAAACGACAATCCCAGATAACAAAGTGAAAACAAATAGTCGAAGGGGAGAGCTGGAAAACGAGAACTGAACTAGATATTGTGGAGTGAGGCAGGGGAGGATGTGGGGAGAGAACTACACAGTGGAATGTGAAGTCCAGTAATATGGCAAATAGACTAATTGAACCCGTTGACGCGTTGTGACTGCCAGTGGGAAATCTTATTCAAATCACCAGGATACTTCGGTGATAAGGCCTTAAAATATTCATACAAATAATCATATATAGAAGATGCCACCAAACTTACATGGTAGAAACCACTACCTAGGTCATTATATATATATATATATATATATATATATATATATATATATACCCGGTATATATACTGTATATATATATATATATATATATTTTATAGAAGGTTATGGCAAGTTGGTTGTTACAGAGCTTCTTGTCTATCTCTTCTCTTTTTCTGAGGGAATTTTTGGCTTCCGTAGGAAATTGTCTGATTATCTCTCCCAAAGTGATTTAGGGTAGTATTATAGGATTTAATCCTTAACTGGTGGCGCGCAACATAAGTCGAGTGAAATAAATTTGGACTATGTGGCGGCGCGCGACATAGGTCGTGTGGCAATTTCAGCACGTAATGTTGCTGAGAGAGAGAGACAAGTGGTGGCAGGAGAGTAGCGAGCGTATGGCTGCTCCAGACCACCGCGGTGGACCAACTGACATGAATCCCACCCTCCTCCACCCTCTCACACTCGCTACATAGTGAATTGTATGGGGAAAGTACCGAATTACATAGTTTTTGCACTCGTGTTGCGCGGTTGTTGCAAGAAAACTAGCGGTCATACAAGGATCGTTGTGGTGTCATTGGAAAGCTCTGTTTATGCCCTTTCAGGGATAGATACTTGTTTTACGCTCTGGGTATTATTTAGGCATGAAAATGATCACGTAAACAGCCCTATTTTGGGTAAAAACACCCCGCTGGTGGCTACATATTATTTACCGCCTAGGCCGCTCTTTAGGTGTTAATATGCATAATACTTAGCGAGAACGCGTTTTCGTACCATTTTGGTACTTCATCAGTAGCTTGGAGGTGAATGAGAATTACGAGTACGAGTATTGGGATAGAAAAGTGTGAAAGATATAAGGCTATTAGTAGAAGATATAGGTGGGGGACATGTGGAAGTTAAGTAGTAGGAATAAGCTTGCAGGTGGTCTGCATTGCTGTTTTTTCCATTTTGTTCTGTCACATTCATTAATTCTGCATAGCATTGCTCATTCCATCATGTTCTATGTTTCACAGGCGGAGTAAGGAGGGAAGGAAGGCAACAAACTCATACCCCCAGCTGCCACCTAATGACCCTGCAGTTGTTGACTTTAAGTCTTCTCCCGTGTTGTTTTAATATTATCTCTCGGGTGAGTGTCATAACGTGCTCTCTGTTTCAGCTGCGGCCAGAACCATTCCCCCTGAATAGGCACGGAGGTGTCGTATTTGACCCACCTCCCTGCGCAGAATCAACTTTTTGCCGCCGCACAGCCAAGAATGGTGCAATCTCTCTCCTTTCCCGGCCAGGAGTCAGTCTCCTTTGTGGGTTGGAGCTGAGCACACCTCCACCCCGCTCGCTCCCGCTGTTTGACCTTTTTGTGCCCGTATGCGATACCACTGTTCACTGTAAGTAACACAAAAAGTGTTTCAACCCTTTTGTATTATATGCATTTACAAAGTAATTCATTGCTGTAATGATCTGATACTTTGTGGTATCTTAGAGATATAAATTGTCTACAGATTGGCAAAATCGGAATGATGCTATGTTGCCGCATGTCGCCACCAGAGCCAATTTCCTAATTTTCCTGTTTTTTCTCCATTTTCAGGGACTGCCATGGCCAGAAGAGGACTCACAGAAGACCAGATTGACACCTTGTTGGCGGAAGATGACAAAATTGCAAGCAACGCGGATGCTCCTGGGAACAATGAAGACGAGTTTGGGGGCAGAGACGACGATCTGTTTGACAAAAGAGGGGTGGAGAGCGAGTTGGCAACCTGTGCCTCCTTATCGCCCAACCCCCATGAAGTCAGCCTTCTCCCTCGCCCCTATGTCTCCACCACCCGCGGTACCCACATCTCTCCCATGGCCACTGCAGCTGGTGTCAGGGTACGAAATAGGCTGTACACATATGCAAGACCCGGTACTTTCTCAGCTAACGAGCTAGAAGAGGCAAATATCGACGATCCAGCACCTGTGGCCCGTGCCACACTCGATCCTCTGACACCACCCGCTCCACCGAGGCCTGGCTTGTCTGACAACATGCCATCTCAGCTTCTACGTGATCTGCTAAGCTCTCCTGAGTCTCTAAACATCCACGCTGAGGACACATCAGGCCTGTTGACCACGGAGATAAAGTCACGAAAGAGGGAGCGAGGGAATCTCGGCCCTGTGGTGGGAGCCCCTCTCGTGCCCCTCGACAAGCCCTCGGTCAAGGCCAGGAATGGGTCGATGTGGTACCGGGACCCTAATCCCGATTTGTCAAGGGTCACTGCCAACACAACTTTGAGGGACAGCTTACTGACTCAGGGAATAGTGCCAGCAGCCCTTCGGGATTTTATCTCACTCTTTTTGGACGATAATATGTTGGCAGGCATCTGTGTGCACACAAATGAAAGGATCGAGAGATACAGGGCAAAATTCAAGAACCAAAAACATAGCACCCTAAAGAATTTGGAGTTGTTGGAGGTGAAGGCACTACTTGGCATTCTTATTATAAGCGGTGCCAGACAAGATAACCATCTAGGGACCACTGAGATGTGGTCCAAGCTGGATGGGGCCCCACTGTACCGATCTACGAAGTCAGAGAGGAGATTTGCCTTTCTACTGCGCTGTATAAGATTTGATGACTCCACAATACGCCAGGATAGAGTGAAGGAGGACCGATTGGCACCTGTCAGGGGTCTCTGGCATGCCCTGATTCGTCACAGCCAGGAGCACTACACACCTGGAATGCACCTGACAGTGGATGAGCAGCTGCTCACATTTAGGGGTCACTGCCGATTCCGGATATACATCCCTAACAAACCTGCCAAGTAAGTATTTTATATTTCATCTTATATAGTTATTATTTATTTATATTATTGATCTATTAGTTTATCTATGTTTTTATTTTCTATTTCAATAATAACTTACCGGATGCCTGCAATGATCGTTCCTGCATTACCGTAACTTACCTGAGACGTTTTGTATTGATACCTACCTTGCAATTACATTTACTTGCATTTAAGGGGAGGTGTAGTGGAGTGGTCTTGCCACTGGCCTGGTAATCCAAATGTCCCGGGTTCAAATCCCGATGTATCAATGGGAAGATATTATTGGGATGGAATTTGTGCTGTACCTAGTATCAGTGCAGTACCACAAGCCCACCGAAACGTCAATAAAATACCCTCATTGTTCCCTGATTAAATAGCACTGTATGAATATTTCCATATTCAAAATATGCAATAGGGGTGCAATGCCTGGTGAGTTATCTGCTCAACAGGTGGCGTTGTGTGTGTGTAAGTGTGAGAGTCCGAGTGTAGGGGGTGAAACAGTGAAGCACGGGAACGAGGTGTCTTCAGAAATGGGGTCGTTTCGGGCCATGAGTGAGCACCGTGCCTCATGTGAAGGCAAGATGGCAGGTGCTCGTTGTACTCTACGTGCTTCACATGTCTCACTCCCTAGACTGGAACAAGACCTCACAGGCTTCACTGTTCATTGTAAAGCGGTGAATGTTAAGGCTCTCAGCCTATGCCCGAGAGGAAGTAAGTTGGAATATAGAAAAAAAAAAAAAAAAAATTACCTACAATTACCTGACATCATCAGATAATTGTTAATGATACCTACTGTACCTTGCAATTACATTCACTTACCTGTCCTCATTGTTGTAACCATACTTACTAGATACCTGTTATACTTACCTGTATTTTTTTACATACCAGTTCTTATTGAAACATACCTTGTGACTACATATACTTACCTGACACTTACTTTTTTTTTTTTTTTTTTACATACCAATTCTTATTGAAACATACCTTGTGACTACATATACTTACCTGACACCTGTATTTCTTTTCTATATACCAGTTCTTATTGAAACATACCTTGTGACTAAATATACTTACCTGACACTTACCTTCTCACGTATGGCCTCAAGATTGTAATGGTGTGCGACAGTGACTCCTACTACATGGTCAACGCGCTACCGTACCTGGGGAGAGGCACCATCACCGCACTGACCACAATAAACCTCGGCGAATATCTCACTACACAACTGATTGACGGCGCCGGGGTCGAACGTTGACGTGCGACAACTGGTTCACGTCTATGGGCTTGGCAAACACTCTAATCCGGGTTCGGATCAATATTATGGGGACTGTCCGGCCCAAATCGTACCTGCCAACACATGTCGTTGACTTGAAACTTCAAATTGGACTACAACTACGACGTGAAAGTCACCCTGCTCTGCCACAAAGCCAGCAAGAAGAAGAGAGTGATGTTGCTATCGACGGTCCACCACAACCCCACATCAAAAGACAGACATCCAAAAGTTCTACAATGCAACGAAGGGAGGAGTTGATACGTTTGATCAGCTATGTGCAGGCAAAACATGTGCTCGACGGACACGGCAATGGCCCCCCTATTCAAGAAGCGGTACCCCGACTCAGCCTTGAAGACACGGAAAGCCTACTTGAAGCGAACTGTGCCATCCTTGGGACGTCTGGAGACATGGCCACAACCCTACAATGAACCATGACATCAAGAGCTACATCTGTCATACCTTTTCCATCGAGTGTGTGCCTGAGCAAGACCAGCTGGAGAAGAGGGCCAGATGTCATGTGTGCACCAGGGCCGCCAACAGCAAGATCAAGTCCATCTGTTTGCGCTTTCGACGGCCCACCTGCTCCAAGCACCTGCTTAGCTAATGTCACACCTGCAACATCTAGTTTCCTACCAAATAGGTAAGCAGCATATTCTTATTTATTTTATGTCAAGGTATTCAGGAGGTCTTCAACTTATTCCAAGGAGATTTCCATCTAATTTAGTGCCATATGAGTAGAGTTATCAAAGTTTTCCTGAAGAAAAGGACCCTCCGTACCCCAATATTTTTGGTATTTTTTGTTGTTGGGTATAATATACTCCAAATTATTTGTTTGTGTATTCAGGCTGTTCTACATAGTTTGGGGGCTCATCCATGCACATATTATAGAAATCCCTTTATATTTAGAGCCAGGGTAGATTTTAGGAAATTGGGTACCGTTTCTGTCAACAAATTAACCTCTTGCCATATCTGTTCCAGATCTCATCTGGTGCTACCTGGGAGGCTGGTTTTCACTCAAGACTACGCCCAAGGAGCCCACTACAAGTTCCCAGATTCTCACTATCCTCAGTCTAGAATAGGTATTTTTTTCCATATTTTTGTATTACATTATATTTTTTCTGAACAATATTTTTGTACAATATTAAGTAAAACCAATTAATAATTAATAGTCTTTTATTAGCACTTCACATTATGTTAAGGGATAGTTTAAGTATTATTTGCAAAACAAACACAAAATTTCGATTTGTTTTGGAATTATGGATTTTTAAAGTTGCGGGACGAATACGTCCATGTGTGCCTGTAACGTAAGTGAAAAGGATGCGTACCTATTCAGGGTAAGAGATGAGTTGGATTGACAGACTGCCACAAAGGAGATTCTCGTGACCTCAGTCTTGACAATCCTTGGTACTTTCTTGATACTTTCCTACGAATGGGTCAGCCTAACCCAGGAAGTTTGAGGGTTGACCGGGACACCTCACTTGTTCGGATTATCCCAGGCCACTCCTCCACTCCCGGTAGCTTGGGAGAGGCCTAACCAAATGGTGGGGATGCCTCATCATACCATTTGACACTTCTCATAAACTGCTTGGTTGGCTCAATAATTTTGTCATTCATTCATCAGTATATTTTTTCTCCTCCCCCTGCGTGGACCGGGGATGCCTGGGTGAGGGAGACTTAAAGTCTCCCCCACCCAAGTACACCCACCCCCGCACATAATGATAAGTCTTGTTCTCGTTTGTTGTGTTTCTAATTTTCAGTTAGATAGGGTTCAAAATTGTTATTCATTCACTTTTCTCGTCCACCCAGGCCGGGCTCATAATTTTTTTGCAAATAATTGTAAAGTGGATCTTGGATTCCTTCTAGTTTTTCCCATGTTAGTAGAGTCATTTTCAGAGCTTCCGTGACCGTGTTTAGGATACCAAAGTTTCTCAGTGAATTTAACAAGGGCAACTGATGCTAAAAAAAATAAGCCCCCATACACCTCACCAAAATGACGGGAAAGTTGTTATTTTAGACGTTTTTCAAAATGGCCGCCGCCGTCATCTTAAAAAATTGATAAAGTTCTATTTCTTGAAGTGAATGGCCAAAAATATATTTGTTTGTGTCTATTCCACTAATTTTGGTGTCAGAAAACCAATGGGATGGCATAATTAAAAAATAATTAATAACTAATTACCAAATAATTAAGAAAATAAGAAAATAATTAAGAAAATCAATGGGATGGCATAATTAAAAAATAATTAATAACTAATTACCAAATAATTAAGAAAATAAGAAAATAATTAAGAAAACCAATGGGATGGCATAATTAAAAAAATAATTAAGAATATAAGAAAATAATTAAGAAAATCAATGGGATGGCATAATTCATGATTTAGAGTCCCATTAACCTCAACATCTAAGACAAATATGATGTTGTTAAATCCACTGAGAAACTTTGGTATCCTAAACACGGTCACGGATCCTCTGAAACTTACTCAAATAATATAATATATAATTTAAAATGTAAACCAAGAATGTTGACTGATCAATTCCTTCTTTTTCAGGTTTGTTGCATTGAATTTGGCGTGAAGAATCATAAGCATGGAACGTAGAGGAGTTAGTGATGTGCCTCACCCAGGACCTGGATTAAAATGCATATTATGTCAACATCCCTGTATAGCTGATGATAGTACGGACAAGACATCTGATACAAAGTGGGAGAATCTAAGGAGCAAGTGTTTTCGGTGGAAGGAACTTGATAAATTTCAGCATGCCTATGCAGCAGTGGAGTGGGACAAGGGGCCTAAAGGCCTGTACATGCATAGTAAATGTTACACCCAGATCAGTAGTAATCGCTATATTCAGCAAGCACAGAATCGTAAACGGAAATCTGAACAGGAAGAAGTTCAAGCATCAACTTCAAGTCAACAACTCCCAGGAAATGTGCCTAAAAAGCTTCGTTCTAGTACTGGAGTGGTTCATGATAAGAATCTCTGTGTGTGGTGTATGAAAGGACCACAAAAAACCAGTAATCCTGGCAAGTCCAAACTTTTGCTGCTGTCAACAGTAGACGCATGGAACCGGTTCAAGTTGCATACAGTTTGTCTGTCAGATGAGCCTATAAGAGAAAGATTGAATACCCTACTTGCATCTATCCCAGACAGTCGAACGGCGTTTGTATTGGAAATTCGTTATCATCGTGAATGTTGGCACAATTATGTCAGGAACCCTCTGAACGAGTCTTTTCCTGATGAAAAAACAGAGCATCTGCAACATGTTAATCTTCGAGAGGCCCAAAATATCTTCTTTCATGATATCATGTCCGTCAAGTTATCTTTGAAGATCATGAAATCCGTACACTGCAAGGTCTTGTAAAGGATTACAAAGGCATTACTTCAAATTATGGTTACTATTCCACAGCAAAGTCCAGTTTCGTGAAGGAAATTCTGATCAAGGAATTTGGAGATGACATAGCATTTCATGAACGAGGTCAGAAGAATGTGAGTGAACTGGTATATGATGCAAGAGCTGCAGGTTCATATTTTGAGGCTGCAATATCCTCTCTAGGTGTAAGTGACGATCAGCTGGTGAAGAATGTAGCTGGGCGACTCAGAGATCAGATCATCAAAACAAAAACTGTTCCTTGGCCTCCATACATACATGAGCTAGAAGAATATGGAAACCTGAATGATCTCCTCTTGAAGCTCATCACTTGGTTAAAGCACCCCACAAAGTCTGAAGTCGATGACAAGCCCCAAGTCAGATCAATTGCATCTGTTTTGACCAGCTACATCACTGGAAGACGTACTGCATTTGAGACAAACCTCGGTGTACTGTTACATGGTATGACAAAGAGCAGAGAAATGGTAGACATATTACATAAGGATGGCCTGGGAATCAGTTACAATGATGTGCTTTTGCTTAGAGATTTCTGGGCAGTTACTGACCTGAAGCATTCAACTGAGTGTCCTTTTGAACTTCCTGAAGGAACACTGGCAATATGTATAGTCGACAACGATGACTTCAAAAGTGACACTTTGACTGGAAGTGGCCAATCACATCGTACAAATGTCATGTTTGTTCAGCCAGACCTACCTAAGCTAAATCTACCTACCCTAGATGATGATAGACCAGTTGCAAATAGCACCTTGCCTTCGTACCTCTCTGATAGCCTCAAAGAACTTGGGAGCCAGATGCAAAGAATTGAACCATACAAAACAGTCAAGCGTGGTGAACCACCCATCAGACCAAGGATAACGGATGAACAACATCTGGACACAGTTCCTCAAAGAATGAGAGGTGTCATCCATGCAATGGCCCGAGCTAAGGCAGACGGAACAAGACCAAAGCCAGAAGACCAGACTGTACCAGCCTTTTCTGGCTTCCAGGCCACGCTATCACCAGAAACCCAGAAAAGTCAAGCGATTTATCATATGACTTATCCTGATCCACCAAGCAAGACCATTCTGTATGATGCCCTGCGCAAGCTTGCAAAGGCAATTGATGACAAGAAGATGCCATTTGCCATTATCGTCGGTGATCATCCTGTCTGCGCATTATTGCTAGAATTGAAAAGTGAGAATCCAGAGATATTTGCTGACATATTGACATTCATGGGGCCCTTTCATATCCAGATGTCTTTCATCAATGCAATCTACAAAAGGTTCAAAGGCTCAGGCATTTCAGATGTACTGGTGGCTGCAGGCGTCGTTGCAGATGGATCCGTGGATCAAGCTATGCGTGGAAAACACTTCAACCGTGGTGTGCATTGCCTTCGACTCTTCTACGAGGCTTTACTCCAACATGCACTAGACAAACGTTTGGAAGGTGCCACTCTGTGTGAAGAGATCCAGGCATCTCTCAATAAGTTACGCTGTTCAGTAGACCAACAAGAACTTAATGATGCACATGCTGAGTTAGAGAGCAATGCCGATCTCAAGGGGCCCGTTGACTCCCTATTCCAGAACTTAGATGGTGCTCCACTAGCAGAATTCTGGATTTCATTCTTGGAGATGGTAGAGATACTGACTCAAAATATACATGCTATAAGGACAAGAAACTGGATCGAGTTCAAGTCTTCACTGAAGTTGATGCTTCCTTGGATGCATATTTATGACAACGATAGATATGGGCGCCATCTTCCAGATTTCATAGCAGTCCTAGAAAGTCTTCCCCATATCCAAGCACAATTCATGGAGAGTGGCATGTTTGCACAGTCAATGACCGGTAAACCCTACTCATGTGTTGCCCTTGACATATGGATGAGTCAACGATGAATAAAGGTCCTGCAGTGATAGTGCATCTTAATGCAGTAGGTCTCATGTTTTATTAATTTAGGATACCAAAGTTTCTCAGTGGATTTAACAACATCATATTTGTCTTAGATGTTGAGGTTAATGGGACTCTAAATCATAAATTATGCCATCCCATTGATTTTCTTAATTATTTTCTTATTTACTTAATTATTTGGGTAATTATTTATTAATTATTTTTTAATTGTGCCATGCCATTGATCTTCTGACACCAAAATTAGTGGGAATAGACACCAAAATTGTAATTTTTGGCCATTCACTTCAAGAAATAGAACTTTATCAATGTTTTAAGATGACGGCGGTGGCCATTTTGAAAAACGTCTAAAATAACAACTTTCCCCTCATTTTGGTGAGGTGTATGGGGGGCTTATTTTTTTTTAGTATCAGTTGCCCTTGTTAAATTCACTGAGAAACTTTGGTATCCTAAACACGGTCACGGAAGCTCTGAAAATGACTCTACTATGTCTTTACTGCTCGTTGGTATAGCTTGATATTCATTGGTTTGAGTTTAGACATATTATGTAGCACCTCTGTGTTATATTGATATGGATAAGGCATGTCATGGGAATATCTAAGGCACTTGTTTTGGAGCGATTGCAGGTTCTGCATCTGTGTGTTGCTAATGGTGTGCATTCAGTAGGTATAGGGGGGGTACTCAATTATTAATTATAGGTGGGACTAAGGTCTTTACTAAGTGGATCTTCAAGTTGCTAGGAAGTTCCTTGAATCTCTGGATAGATAAAGGAGCTTATTTCCCCCTATTAATCCTTTTTTGTATATGGGGTACGAATCCTCTGGTGTTAATTGTTTGTCCTAGCATTTTCCATTCTTTACTCTGTTCCACTTTCCGCCCGTCTACCAGGATGTCTTCAGTCTTAAACTTGGCTAACGGTATGATGGTAAACATCTTTGGGTTGGTCCATAATTTCCAAAGTTTTTCATAGTCATTTATTCTTTGTATTTCTGCTGCGATCTTCAATGCCATATATTGTTTGACTTCCCCTCGTACTTGATTATTTGCGTTATATCGTCGGCATACATGATATCGATGTTTACAAGTCGTGAGTCTGGTAGTCGTGGGTGTGAAATATATAGAGGGTAGGTGAGATCACACTTCCTTGCAGTACACCACTTCGAAGTTCGATGGTATTGCTTAGGATTTATCCAATTTAATATTTGCTGTCCTGTTCGTGAGAAAATGTATCAGTATTTTTTCTGGTATTGTTGGTAGTCCTAAATTCAGTATTATAAATTTCAGTCCATCATGCCACACTTCGTTATATGCCTTTGACACATCCCGTAGTACTAGTGTGCATTGATGTCGCTTTTGCAACACTTATGAAATATATTCATTGGCCAAAACAATGGCTGTTGATATGCTGTGGGTTGATCTGAAGCCATGCTAATTTGGTTTTAATATATTGTTTGATTCTAAAAAGTGTGACAGTCTATTGTTTATTATTCGTTCCAGGATCTTGCCTGGTACCTCTATTAAGAGAGATATTGGCCTGTAGTTCTTTGGGTATGTAGGTAATTTTCCTTCTTTGGGCACAAGTCTTATTATCGCGTTTTTAATTGTTGTGGAAAGTATCCCGTGGTTAAGCATGCATTGAAGATGTTTGTAATCGTTGTTATGGCAAATGGTGGGATTTCAGATAATATCTGTTTATTAATCCTGCTGGGACCTGGTGCTTTGTGTTTCATGTTTTTAATTATTAATTTAATCTCATTGTTAGTAACTTTTCCAGTGAGGTAGTTGTTGTGTAGTCTTGTCAGGTCTATTATATTGTATGGTATTAGTCTATGTTGATTGGCTGTTAGGAATTCCTGCACCCTCTCCTCATTTTCATTATCAAAATCAGTATTCTCCTCTGGTGTAATTTGGAAAAATCCCTCTCAGGTCTCTTTGAGTAGGCTAAGTTTACTTTCTGTGTTAAATACTTTGAGTCCTTGTGTATTATTAAGAAAAGGAGTTTGTGATGTTTGATTACCTTGTATCTCGTTTATACTTATCCTAAAGTGTTTTGCATCTTTATTGTTTTCAATGAGGTTTTGAATTTTCTGGTTCCACTGTTCAGTATGCTTTGCTTGGCAGTCTTGTGATAGATATTTAAGTATACGGTATGAATGTAGATTCCAACCAGTTAAGTTTGCTTGTTGGTATAAAGTATTATATTGGAATTGCAGTTGTTTTATGGTTGCGTTGGAGTAATTAATACCAATGGTTGTTCTGTGCTTCTTTGGAATAGAGCTTTCTACTGCATTCTAAATAATTTTAAACCAGTTATCCAAGGCTCTCTCTATGTGGTCGGTTGATTTACCATGGAAGTCTATTTGGTAACTCAGATGACTTTCACAAGTGGTTCTAAATTGATTCCAGTCAGCTTTATGAAATTGAAGTTTTGGAGGAGTATTTATTCAAATTGGTTGGCTGGCGATGGTGACTATGATCGGGATATGATCCGAGGATGTCAGGGGTCCAGGTTTTATTTCAGTATAGTGATAAGCTTAGTTGTTTATTATTATTATGTTTGGTTGGGTGGCGCTGTTGTGCCTCACTAGTGTAGGGAAAAAAGGTCCTAAGTGAATAGCTTTCCCTCTTCTCATAAAATCACTTAGTTGATTTCCCACGTTATTATTATAAATATATCCCAAGAGGCTATGTTTTGCATTTACATCCCCTAAGAAATACATTGGGTTACTATTATAGAGTAATTTATGAAATTCCGGATATATTAACCCTTAACTGTCGGCGCCCGGCTATAGTCGAGTGAAATAAATGTGGCCTATGTGGCGGGGCCCGACTATAGTCGCATGCAATTTTGAGCACGTAATGTGCTCTGAGAGAGAGCGGAGCGGTGGGAGGAGCGTTGGTTACCTCATGACCGCTCGCCACGGTGGCCGTGGAGCTACTGAGATGTACTCCGCCCTACTCCACCCTCTCTCACTCGTTTCACACATAATAATGTAAGGAAATTACCGTATTTTACAGATTTTGCCCTTCGGTTGCACGATCGTTGCAAGACAACCAGTGATCGTACAAAGGATGGTTCTGGTGTGATTGGAAAGCTCATTTATCGCCCTTTCAGGGATACATACTTGTATTACGCTCTGGCTCTTGCTTATGCATGAAAAAGAGCACGGAAACAACCCCATTTATGGTAAAACAAAAAACGCTGGGCGGCAAGGTCAAATATACTGCCTAGGCCGCTCGTTGAGTGTTAAAAATGGTTTAAATGGTGGAATGTAGCTTGTGGCAAAGTTAATCGGCCCTTTGGTAGTTTCTATTTCTACACTCAATATGTCTGATATAAAATCGTCATCAATTTTATGTTTGAGGGTGTTTTTTATTAGGATAGCACATCTATCATGTAACTCTTCAGTCCTGTTCTTCATATAAGTAACGTATCGATTTATCTTGATATTTTCACCCTCCTTTAAACCATGGCTGTTAAGTAGTAGTATATCTGGTTCAATTTCACTGTAAGCCTGAGCTAAAGTTTGTATATTCGTTCGCCAATTTAACCCTTCCTACCCGGGCTGCCTTAGGTAAGGACAGCTCTGCAGAAGGGCCGCTACCCAGGCGTCCTTACCTAAGGTATGTGCTTTAAAGCGCGCTTTTAAATTTAGCGCGGGCAAATTTTAATTGGCGTGGGCGATCGTAGCGCCACCAAGCCTCAACTACCACTCTTATCAGTTCCTACGTTGCTGCCATTGCGAGCTACAGCAAAAAAATGAATTCTGACGCGTCCGATACTGTGCAATCTCCCGCGCGTCCCAGTGCTAACCCGCTTGCAACATCTACGCCTCTGCCAACCGAGAAGAAAAAGAAACTAAGGAAAGTGAAACGTTTGCTAAGTGAGAGTGCAATACACCGTGAACTTTTCAACCCAGATTTGAGCAGTGGTGAAAGCTCTGTGGACAAAAACCTCTATATTCAGAGTAGAAGTGGAAGCGAAGTTGACGATTTTGTGGGATTTGGTGCTGATGACAATGTTGATTTATTTGAGGGGGGTGATAGTAGTGATGATCCTGATGTGGAAGTGGTGGAGGAAGGTGCTATTGAAGTACCAAGTGTGCTAGAGCCAACCCCTTCGCCTAGTTTCGTAGGTCAGGGTAGGCCTAGGCCTAGCCCTAGCCCTACGCCAGGACCTTCCCCTTTGCCTGCCCGTACGCCCTTGAAAGTGGGTAAATACTTCTATAAACAGTCTTTAGTGAAAAGTGCAGCCAAGAAAGCACGCAGGGAAGCAGAACAAGTGAGGGAAGGCGTAGATATTGATAGTGACGCCGACCCAGGCCTAGCAACCACCCGCATTCCTTTGTCCCGACGCCTTGACCCGGGACGCCGGGAGGGCCACCCACAGCCCTCGGCTTCATCTGTCCCTCAGGATGACCAAAGGGCCTCTACAAGTGCGTCATTGGCCTCCCACAGTGTGCCACCACAGGCCCCGCATCGTAGGTCATTATTTCCGGCGGAAAAGTCCACGGCTAGCCGCAAAAGGAGCCCAACTCCCGAGGCCGAGGCTCCCATTGCTCAACCTCCCGCAGCCCCACGCCGCCGACGCCTGGTCTATTCTTCACCAGAGTTGTCTCCTGAAGAGGATGCTGATGACCCCAACATTGCCCCAGATGACCTGACGTCGCCTGAGGAAGAGGAAAACGAAGAGGAAGAGGAAGAGGAAGTCCCGACAAGAAGAGTCAAAGGGCGAGGTCGAGGACGTGGTCAGCCTGCCGACGCCGCTGCCCCTGGGCCTGGGCCTGGGCGTGGGCGTGCAGGGCGTCCGCGTGGCCAAGGGCGTGTGCCAGGGCGTCCAGGGCGTGTGCCTGCTGCAGCTGCACGTCCTCGTCCTCGAGCAGCTGACATGTTTGTGTGGACAGATGGGGCGGATTTTGTGCTAGATTGTCCTGCCTTTGACGAGGTACAACAGGGTTCCGGGGTGTCACCAGCATATCCCTGTGGCCCAAATGCCACCCCCAGTGAACTTTTCTGTGGCTTCTACGACAATGAAGTCATGGAATACCTTGTCAAAGTGTGACGCATGTCGAGTATGAGCATGCTGTACAGAACGCCCAGTCAGGCCCCACTCTCGCTAGGATCGTCAGGGCAGGAACTTTGGCTGTAGTCTGTGTAGAGTTTCCTAACTCAGTTTATGTGAACCGTTGTACTATAAGTATTATCATTATGTATTTTGTTTTCTTCTAAGTCAACGAGTTCTATTTTATATCATTAGATATAAGTATTGTGTGTGGGACTTGTATGTAATGATGAGAGGAGAGAGTTATGTAACGTGGCGGGGGATTAGTGAGTACGCCACGCGGGCCGGTAGGCCTAATTCCCTCCTCCCTTCCTCCCTTTCAGCGCGTGGGAAGTTCTTTGTCAATCCCAGATTGAGAGAATATGACGTCATGATTGCCAGTGGGCGGTCCTTAAGTAGTTTGAGATATGCCGCTAGAGGGCCGAGTATAAAAAGAGAGGTTTTTGCCACCATGCTTCAGAACTCATCAGGCAAAGCGACCTCTCATATCCCTTGCAACTATCGATATTCTTCCGACTGATGTGAACTTTCTCTACTCTCTGAACAGCCTATCTTCTTCCCTTCTCGACCCTTTATAACCTCAATGACCCCTTTGGTGCAGATTTAGTCAGCCAAAGTATTATCGCTTGAGTTCTCACGAGATAAGTGCCTGTTAGATAGCCTATTTTGGAAGGGTCAACTAGAATAGGATTGATTGATGTTTGTTGCACTCGTATATGTATTTCCCTGTGTACTATTATTCATGTTCCTGTTTTCTGCTGGTTTAGGTAATGCTAGACTGGGATAGGGTTCCTCGAGTTGTGATTTCCTATGAGTGCTAGGTTGGTTGAACCAGCACAATTGCAACGGAGACGTGGGAAGCCTAGGGGGTCTTTTTGATTGTGTACCGTGGGAGTTTAGCACTGTGTTGCGAGTGAGGGCTTTTGCCTGTGCCACCCAACACTGTGCTATCTCATTTGCTTGACTTTGAGAGGATCGCCAGGAGAGAACCAGATACTAGTGATCTGGATCTCTCAAGAGAGCATCCCGTCAATTACCGTAATTTGGCCGCACAGTCTTAAGGACCTCGCTAGGCTACGAGCCGCTTGCTCAGCCATTGTCTCTTAACCTTAGATATCCCAGCTAGACTTTGCTCGACCAGCAGATACAGTATAGTATTGAAGCTTCTCCTTATGTATATTATTGTTTAAGCACTATTGATTTCATGTGTGGCACGCTTAGCTACTTCAGAGATTAGTGGCCCACGAGCACAATCTTAGTAGGCTATTGCCAGTGCATTGTCGGAGTACTTCTTCTTAATGTTTGCCATATCCTATTGCTTATTCTTATAATTCTTCTTATGTCAATTTAAAGCCTTTAATTACCAGTGAGTTATTCATTAAATTGCTGTTCAAAATCCGATACTTACTTCTTATGAGTATTCGAGAAGCATCTAACTTATCAGAAGATTCCTTGCTTGATGCTCGAGGACTATTGTTTAACGTAACGTAATAGTGCCGATCCGAAGTAGAGGGTGGAGGACTTCTTAAGTTCTTAGTTCAAGGGTGGATTACTTCGGCTTCGGCCAACACTATTCTTTAGTGTTGTAGTACTTTCTTCTTTGTTTGATTGTTGACCAGACTAGATAACTCCCGTCTTGTTATTAGTCTGTTGTGTGAAACGCTAGTACCGAGTTCTTGTATACCCCGTTATAGCAGATAGAACTCTGGAGGGTAGTAGCGTTTTTTGTTCGGCTGGCAGTACTCTGGGGTTGGGATCGTGTGTTTCCGTTGTGGCAGCGAGCCATACTCGAGTCCTGTGTAAGAGCCCTAGTGTACCTGAGTGCCCGGTCGTAACAAATGGCGACCTTGCTTAGGATTTTGTGAACAGTATAATTTTTTGCAGAGTTGTACAACATTTGTTTGTTCGTACTTTAGCGTACATATTGAAGAATATTTTTTTTTTGTAAGGCAATTAGGAGAGCATTTAAGAGACTCCAGTTAATTTAGTAATTAGTGCTTACATAAGGGAGTTTAACACTTTTGTCTCGAGAATTTTTTGGTGAACTTCAGTATGTCGGGCCCTAGTACTGACGAGGAGCGAGAGATGCTAAGTGAGGAGGTGCCGTTAGTAACTAGTGAGGAGGATGCTAGACTTTTTGTGAGTAAGCAGTACCACGTGACGGAGGAGAGGCTGACTGGGGTGAATGTTTATGGCTTGCACCTGATAGCCAAGGTTTTGGGTCTATCCAATGTAGGAGGAATGTCCAAGGGGGAGCTGATTTCCTGGGTGTTGCGTGGGCGACATGGGGTTTCGGAGGAGAGGGCGTTTGGGGGGGTTCCTCCCCAGATCCCCTCTCACTCGACTCCCACAGTGCCGTCCACTCAGTTGCCGGAGGTTAGCACTCTCCCACAGAGGGATGAGAATTGGAAGATTGGAGTGCCCTCGGGCGGTGCGTATGGTGGTTCCCCAGTTCTTGCCCCCCCTCCTTCAGTAGTGGCAGCTCCCTCTTCCGGCCTGTCTCCTGAGATGATATTTAAACTCGAGCTTGCTAAAATTGAGATTGAGGCTAGGAAGCAGGAGAAGGAGATTGAGGCTGAGACCAGGAGGCGGGAGGATGAGACTAGGAAGCAGGAGATTGAGTCTAGGAAGCAGGAGAAGGAGATTGAGGCTGAGATTAGGAGGCACGAGGCTGAGCTTAGGTACGACTCAGAGAAATATTGTGCTCAAATAGATTTAGATAAGACTCGTGCAGAGTCGACAGGGATTCGGATGGGCCGTGAGGGCCAAGTAAGAGAACAGTCCTTGTCTCACTTAATCAAATTGGTGCCGGCATTTAGTGAAACTGAAGTCACAGAATTTTTTAATCGTTTTGAGAAGAAGTGTAGGGAGCATAATTGGCCTGAAGAGAAGTGGGCAGCTCTAGTCTCCTCAAGACTTACGGGTAAGGGTCTGAAGGCTTATGATGCACTGCCTTTAGAGTCTTGCATTGACTACCCAGTATTGAAGAGAGCTGTCCTACGGGCATACGAGTTGCAACCAGAAACATATCGATTGAAGTTTCGGGGTGTTACAAAGACTAGGGAGGCGACCTTTCTTGAACATGCCCGGGACTTAAAAGATGCACTTGCTAACTGGACACGTTCTGAGAAAGCTGAGACGGCCGAACAGTTGACTGAGCTGTTTCTGCTCGAGCAGTTTTATAAGTGTACTGGTGCAGATATGACTTTAACTATTAAAGAAAAGAACCCTAAAACTCTACAGGAGGCAGCTGAGATGGCTGACCTCCGGCTATCATTAATTCGTGGGTGCGGGTCTGCCCAGCGTAGTGAGGCAGGTAACAAGGGGCGTGACACCCCACCCCCCCGAGTTAGTGATATACATTATGCAAACAAGTACAAGAGCTATGATACCAAGACTGACCACAAGACTAACACCGTCCCATTTAAGAAGGGGCCGGGCCCTTCCCAGTACCAAGGGAAGCCCAGAGGGGAGTTGGAGTGTTATCTTTGTCATGAAAAGGGGCACTTTGCAAGAGTCTGTCCTAGCAAACCACCTACAGCAGCTGTGTCTTTGGCCTGCAACATTGGTGTGTCTCCGAAGTCTTCTGAGTTTGCCCGGGGCAGTTCGTCAGAGGCTGAGGCACAGCCAATGCAGAAACACCTGAGAGGCTCGAACCCTGCTCAGGATGTTTTTTGCGACCATAGAGGACGGGGTTGCGTGATGTGGGCGGGGCGCAAGCATGGAGTAGAGGTCTTGCGTGATACAGGTGCCTCCCAGACTCTGATGAACAATTTGACTGGCTACCCTATAAATGCGGCTCGGGTGGTAGTGGTGCAGGGTATTAATGCAACTCGGTCATACCCGCTGGTGCGGTTGGAGTTGGAGGTGGATGGTGTGGCACGTGAATTGGATGTTGGGATTGTGGAGAAACTGCCAGTGGAGGGCGTCGACCTTCTTCTCGGCAACGACTTTGCAATGCCCGCTTCTGAGGTTCTACCCTTAGTCGTTGCCGAGAGGCCGGCCGACGTGAGTAGGGAAGAGCGAGAGTGTGTCGAGCGGTGCCAGGCACAACCCATGGCGTGTGCTGTCACCCGGGCTCGGACAGCTAAAGTGTCACAGCCTAGTCCTCCGTCTTCCGACCAGCAGAGGAACGATCAACAGGAGGAGGCTAAAGCTGGAGTTGGTTTTAAGAGTTTTGACTCGGCGGCTCTCCTGGTTGATTCAGTATTAGCACCTATGTTAGAGTCTGGAGAGGCCCCAGGACCTGTCACAGCTAGTGAGGAGGTAGGGCCGGAAGAGACTCAGAGGCAGCAACGTTACACACAGAGAGAAAAAAGGGTTGCTCAGTTGGAGGATCCGGAAGTTCAGAAGTGTGGTAATGGTGCTGTCGAGATTAAACACGAGGACGGGGAAGCATGTCATGTGAACCTGGTGGAGGAGTTTGTGAGGCAACCACCTGCGCAGCCTACTGTCCCTGCGTTGGTCTGCCGCGGCCAAGGTGGAGAAGGAGAGGGGGGCAGTAGGGCACAGGTGGAGGAGAGTAGGGATTGTCATGTCTCGGCGAAGCAGTGGGCGGGGGACACGAGTCTGGTGGCTGTGGAAGCGCTAGAGCACCTGTCTGAGCAGCAGTGTGCAGCACTCCAGCACCAGCTCGGTTCATACCCCACTGGTCGTGCCGAGCCCCTGAGTCTCACAACTCGGGCGGTGCGAGATGTTCCGCAGGCAGGTCATGTGACTGTTAAAAGACCGTTAGCCTCGTTGTTTCGGTGGTTTAAGGTGGGCGACGAGGCCTTGGCATGGTTGCCAGGTCAGGGTCGACCCATGGCTGCCAAGGGTGGTGGTCAAAAGGAGGACATTGAGCAGATTGGTAGGGTCGGCTGTGGTATCGCAGTGCCCGGTCGTCACATAGCCTCCCAATGCTGCTCTAGTCTAATGCAACAGCCCTACCACAGACCGACTGTATCTGGCCATGTCGCTAAAAGCGGTGATGCTGCGCAGGCAGATGTCGTCACAAGGAATGCGGGGGTGCGCATGTACGGTATCGGCGGGGAAGCCTTAGCAATAATGAACTGTGGGAGTGACTGCACGGGTGGTACTGATTGTCCCTCTCATGACCTGGCTGTTCTAGGGACGAAGGTGGAGAAGGAGGGAGACTACAGGTTAGAAGCTGCGGTCTCGGCTGGGTTGTGGGAGGGCACAAGGCATGTTGTTCGTGGAGACAGTGCAAGGCAGTTATTTACTAGGCTATGGCAGTACTTTCGCATGTTTGTTGCTTCTCCAGGCCTGAGGTACGGGGTAGAATCCGACATGCAGGCTGGAGATAGTGCAAGGCTCAGTTTAATTCCCTGCCGTATAAATCCTGCTCGACAGCCTATGGTGCAAGCAGAGCTGGATTACGTGTGGACGAAGGATCTGAGGGATAAGGAATGTCGTGAGTGGTCGTTGCTTGTAACTTTGTCCGAGCGTGCTAAAGAGGTATGTGGTTTTGTTGTGGACGGGAGTACCTACCAGTGCAATGTTGTGCCTGACGGACTTAAGAATGCACCAGCAACGTGTCAGAGCCTGATGAATGAAAGTGAAAAGGACAATGATGCGCTGGGGCATTTCGAGATCTATGTTCCAGCCTATGGTCCGGTCGGTGTAGTTTACCCAGATCATTACCCTCTCAAGATCTTGGACCCGTTTCACAATCGGAATATGAGGCTGACCAGGTGGTCACTAAGGTTATTGGTATATAACCTGGACATAAGCCATATTGCCGGTTGTGACAACGAGGTTGCATGTGGTCGTTCAGGGGTATATGATCCTGGGTAAATTGACACACGGGTAGCCTCCTGCTTTGGTTTGAGTAGTATTTTGCGCTTGGTGCTTGTTGGCTCGCGGTTGTAGCCCAGCGTATTGGGTCGTAAAGCAGGATTGTTGAGCGTTTGGTATAGAAGAAAATAGGCTGCCCTTATAGTGCAGCCGGAAAAAAACATATTAAAATATAAAAATCATATAAAAACTCTTTCTTTTTGACGAAGATAATTGTATAAGTTTGTCATAGCCTATAAGGTTTGAGTAGTCCACGAACTATCAAACGGCTGAGCTGCTGTAAGCTCGCTCTGGGAGCATGATATTGTGTCTTTTACTATTGTTGGGAGGAGTTATGAAATGTGAATTTTTTTTTATAAGATGTGTTTTAGTGATAAACTCAGCGTTGTTTTAGTGCCATGCGGTCGCTGGGTGTGAGGGGTTTGATGGGGTTCTGTATATCAGATTTTAGCTCAGGGTTGAGCAAGTAAAATCTTGGGGGAGGTGTGACGCATGTCGAGTATGAGCATGCTGTACAGAACGCCCAGTCAGGCCCCACTCTCGCTAGGATCGTCAGGGCAGGAACTTTGGCTGTAGTCTGTGTAGAGTTTCCTAACTCAGTTTATGTGAACCGTTGTACTATAAGTATTATCATTATGTATTTTGTTTTCTTCTAAGTCAACGAGTTCTATTTTATATCATTAGATATAAGTATTGTGTGTGGGACTTGTATGTAATGATGAGAGGAGAGAGTTATGTAACGTGGCGGGGGATTAGTGAGTACGCCACGCGGGCCGGTAGGCCTAATTCCCTCCTCCCTTCCTCCCTTTCAGCGCGTGGGAAGTTCTTTGTCAATCCCAGATTGAGAGAATATGACGTCATGATTGCCAGTGGGCGGTCCTTAAGTAGTTTGAGATATGCCGCTAGAGGGCCGAGTATAAAAAGAGAGGTTTTTGCCACCATGCTTCAGAACTCATCAGGCAAAGCGACCTCTCATATCCCTTGCAACTATCGATATTCTTCCGACTGATGTGAACTTTCTCTACTCTCTGAACAGCCTATCTTCTTCCCTTCTCGACCCTTTATAACCTCAATGACCCCTTTGGTGCAGATTTAGTCAGCCAAAGTATTATCGCTTGAGTTCTCACGAGATAAGTGCCTGTTAGATAGCCTATTTTGGAAGGGTCAACTAGAATAGGATTGATTGATGTTTGTTGCACTCGTATATGTATTTCCCTGTGTACTATTATTCATGTTCCTGTTTTCTGCTGGTTTAGGTAATGCTAGACTGGGATAGGGTTCCTCGAGTTGTGATTTCCTATGAGTGCTAGGTTGGTTGAACCAGCACAATTGCAACGGAGACGTGGGAAGCCTAGGGGGTCTTTTTGATTGTGTACCGTGGGAGTTTAGCACTGTGTTGCGAGTGAGGGCTTTTGCCTGTGCCACCCAACACTGTGCTATCTCATTTGCTTGACTTTGAGAGGATCGCCAGGAGAGAACCAGATACTAGTGATCTGGATCTCTCAAGAGAGCATCCCGTCAATTACCGTAATTTGGCCGCACAGTCTTAAGGACCTCGCTAGGCTACGAGCCGCTTGCTCAGCCATTGTCTCTTAACCTTAGATATCCCAGCTAGACTTTGCTCGACCAGCAGATACAGTATAGTATTGAAGCTTCTCCTTATGTATATTATTGTTTAAGCACTATTGATTTCATGTGTGGCACGCTTAGCTACTTCAGAGATTAGTGGCCCACGAGCACAATCTTAGTAGGCCATTGCCAGTGCATTGTCGGAGTACTTCTTCTTAATGTTTGCCATATCCTATTGCTTATTCTTATAATTCTTCTTATGTCAATTTAAAGCCTTTAATTACCAGTGAGTTATTCATTAAATTGCTGTTCAAAATCCGATACTTACTTCTTATGAGTATTCGAGAAGCATCTAACTTATCAGAAGATTCCTTGCTTGATGCTCGAGGACTATTGTTTAACGTAACGTAATAGTGCCGATCCGAAGTAGAGGGTGGAGGACTTCTTAAGTTCTTAGTTCAAGGGTGGATTACTTCGGCTTCGGCCAACACTATTCTTTAGTGTTGTAGTACTTTCTTCTTTGTTTGATTGTTGACCAGACTAGATAACTCCCGTCTTGTTATTAGTCTGTTGTGTGAAACGCTAGTACCGAGTTCTTGTATACCCCGTTATAGCAGATAGAACTCTGGAGGGTAGTGGCGTTTTTTGTTCGGCTGGCAGTACTCTGGGGTTGGGATCGTGTGTTTCCGTTGTGGCAGCGAGCCATACTCGAGTCCTGTGTAAGAGCCCTAGTGTACCTGAGTGCCCGGTCGTAACAAAAGAGACAAATAACCACCAGGCTATCTGTTCAAACTTTCTTGGGAGGAAGACCAGTGCCAAGATGGTGGCATGGAGAGCTCTCACTGTGGCAGAATTATATGTGTTCTTGGCACTCACAATGCTGATGACACACATAAAGAAGCACGTTCTGGCCGACTACTGGATAACTGGCGACCTCACAACGACTCCAGCATTTGGCAAATTCATGTCAAGGGATAGGTACTTCGACATCCTCTCATATTTCCACCTGACAAATAACATGCATGTCCACGAGCCCGACACACTCTGGAAGATCAGGCAACTGTATGACATGATAAGTCATCGGTTTTCCACCTACCTGATTCCTTTTCAGAAGCTGTGCATCGACGAGTCTCTGGTCCTGTTCCGTGGTAGGCTGCACTTCCGACAGTATATCCCGTCCAAGAGACACCGCTTCGGCATCAAGCTCTTCGTCCTCTGCGACTGCAAGACGGGATATGTGCTCGACTTTATAGTCTACAGCGGTAAGGGTGGTGAGGTGCAAATTGACCCCCTCATTGGTTTTGGCGGCGCTGTGGTAAAGAGGATGATGGAGAGGTACTTCCATGACAACCACATCCTCTATACCGACAATTATTACACATCGCCTATCCTCGCCAAGTACCTCCATGACCGCAAGACCGGAACTGTCGGCACAGTGAAGGGGAAGAGGAAGGGCATGCCAGCCTACCCAACCAAGACTAAGAAGACGGACATCTTCCATAAGAAGAGTGGCCCCATCCTCTCCATCCACTGGCATGACCAGCGCAAGGTCAACCTCCTCACCACATGCCACAAAGCAGAGATGGTCCCCACAGGGAAGGTGGACCGAAAAACGAAGAACCCTATCACGAAACCAGCTGCTGTTCTGGACTATAACCTCAACATGCGCCTCGTCGACAAGTCCGACATGCAGATGGGCTTCATAGACTGCCTGCGAACATCTTGCAGGTGGTACAAGAAGTTTGTCCTGCATACAGTAGATATGTCTGTCCTCAACGCGTACAACATCTACCGTTTGAGGAGTCCAGTCATGAAGTACAAGAGCCTGCGGACCTTCCAAAAGCAGCTAATACATGAGCTCCTGGTAAAACATGCGGGTACACCAGGGAGGCCACTACAAGGACCAGGCATGATGGACAGAACAGGGTGTGCCGAGTTCTTCAGAAAGCACCAGCTCGTCGCCCTTCCTTTCCAGGGTCCTAACAGCAGAATAAGAATGCAGAAGAGGTGCTATGTGTGCACCCGCACAACTCGACGACCAAGCAAACCCACAAAAACCACTTGGCAATGCCTCGAGTGTCAGGTGGGACTGTGTGCTGGCACCTGCTTCAATGATTTCCACACTATGACACACTATTGAAGTGTAAGTGACAGTGATAGTGACACTCAATAATAATAATAATAATATAACTAAGTATAAGTGAAAGAGACACACATAAGTAATAATAAGTGCCTTCAGAACAATATGAACAAGTGAAAGTGACACTACAATATATATTTCTAACAATAAATAAGTGAAAATGACACTATCAATTACCATAGTCCAGTATAAATAATCATAACTACTATAATAATGACTATAAAACTAAGTCTAAGTGAAAGAGACACACATAAGTAATAATAAGTGCCTTCAGAACACTATGAACAAGTGAAAGTGACACTAAAATATATATTCCTAACAATAAATAAGTGAAAATGACACTATCAATTACCATAGTCCAGTATAAATAATCATAACTACAATAATAATAACAATACAACTAAGTATAAGTGACAGAGACACAAATTACTTCAGAAAAAT
This sequence comes from Lithodes maja, assembly GCA_037953745.1. Taxonomy (NCBI): domain Eukaryota; kingdom Metazoa; phylum Arthropoda; class Malacostraca; order Decapoda; family Lithodidae; genus Lithodes; species Lithodes maja. Next base: position 11,059 of record JBAKBP010018287.1, on the reverse strand, counting down.
AACTTTATTGAGTGAAAATAACATAATAACAATAATATATGGCATAATAAACAATAAAACACTAAAAAATCGCTTCCCGCCATAATTCAAGGTAGAGCGACGAGTCAAAACGTTCGTCGTAGCCTGGGCCGCGGTTGAGCTTTCGGACGCGGCGAGGTAAATACGCGGCAAAAGTTACCTCCACTTCCATCACCATCACTCCGGAACCAGTAGAGCTAGAAAGCTCTACTCAACGCCATTCTACGCGGCAAGGTAAGGCGCACATTTTGACATATGTTTGATTAATGTAGGTAGTATATTAAGCGAGATTAGCCTTAGTTTACTTTTGTTGTGTTTTCAGCCAAATCGCCCGGATACAGCCTCCGTCCTTAAGAAAGGCTGCCCGGGTAGGTAGGGTTAAGGAAAAAACAAAATACACACACACAGGACCCCCTCCCCCCTTACAGATAAATACACACACACACAGGACCCCCTCCCCCCTTACAGATAAATACACACACACAGGACCCCCTCCCCCCTTACAGATAAATACACACACACAGGACCCCCTCCCCCCTTACAGATAAATACACACACACAGGACCCCCTCCCCCCTTACAGATAAATACACACACACAGGACCCCCTCCCCCCTTACAGATAAATACACACACACACAGGACCCCCTCCCCCCTTACAGATAAATACACACACACACAGGACCCCCTCCCCCCTTACAGATAAATACACACACACAGGACCCCCTCCCCCCTTACAGATAAATACACACACACAGGACCCCCTCCCCCCTTACAGATAAATACACACACACAGGACCCCCTCCCCCCTTACAGATAAATACACACACACAGGACCCCCTCCCCCCTTACAGATAAATTTGCCTTTTTTATTTATTTTTTCGTCAGAAAAATATCCCGGCCGAAGGTCGATTCCTGCTAAATTAGGTACCATATATTGGTGGCAACAAACCGTTTAGCAAAAGGCTAGATCACTGTCAATATACCCAATGATCTGGTATACCTTTGTACATACCCATTTTATACCCTTGTTTGTTTGCAGTGAAATAATACGTAAATTTTGAAGCTGCTAAGCATTAATTGACAGAAATAATTGCTAGAAAAAGTTATCGTGTGATCCCGTATTTAAAGGCGATGTCACACGAGCTATTTTACCGTCAGTTTTTACGGGCAATTGCTTTGGGGCAACCTGCTAATATAAGTTCCATACAATTTTAACTGGCCAACATAATCTACTCTCGATCTAGTTTCCGATTCCAAGGTGAAAGAGCCTCAAAATAGTACGAGAAAAAACTTGCTTATCGGAAATTGCCGGAATATACGCTCGTGTGACACCATCTTAAGGGGGGATGGTTCACTTTTTAGGCGATTTTTGCATGTATTCATTATTTTTTAGTTTCCTCCCTAGACCTCCATCAAATTAAAAGAAAACATCCATGAGATCCCCCTTCTAGATTAATTTGTACATTTTTCGGTAGAAAAATTTCCCGGCCGAAGGCCGGTTCTTCCAGCATTACAGGCTCACTATCGTTCGCCAGGGAAAAAATCGACACTTAAATAGCACAAAAGGTCTAAATATTGACGAAGACATTGGGCGAAAGGTCTTAAAAGCGCCAAACTGATGGGCCGAACGTCATTAAATCTGAAAACTATTGGGGGTAAGCATGAGGAAGAAGGGTGACCAGAAAAACAGCCCATGTCCCCTTAAGGAGAGGGGACGAAGAGCTGGACAAAGACATCGAATAACAAAAAATAATAATACATGTACCAAAAGAAAAAGAAAATATAATAAATAAAACTGCAGGAAGAACAGAGACAAGGAACCCGGAATAAAAAGAGGAGAAGGAAGAAACGAAGACAAGGAAGAAGGGTAATAAAAAGAAGGGGAGAGGAAGAACAAAAGAGGGAGAGGGGAAATGGATGATACATGGCAGGAAGAGGAGAGGGAGAGAGGGGAGGGATGAAAAGAAGGAGGGAGGGTGGGAGGGGGAGAAGGAAAGAGGGAAGGAAGGATGGAGGGAGAGGAGGGAAAGTAAATAAGAAAGGAGGGAGGAAGAGGAGGGGAGGGAGGAAGGTAGGGAAGGAAGGGTGGAGGTAGAAGAGAGAAAGGAAGGAAGGATCGATGGATGGAAGGAAGGGAGGAAGGATGTAAGAAGAAAGGGGAGGCAAGGAAGGATGGAGGAATGGGAGGGAAGCGAAGGAAGGATGGAGTAATGGGAGGGAAGGGACGGATGGAGAAAGAGGAAGGAAGGATACATGGATAAGGAGGGGAAAGAAGGGAGGAAGGAGGAAGAGGAGGGAAGGAAGGATGAAGGAAGAGGAAGGAAGGATAGATAGATAAGGAGGGAAAAGAAGCGAGGAAGGAAGGAAGGAAAGAAAGAGAGAAGAAGGAACATGGAAGGAAAGGAGAAGGGAAGGAAAAAAGGAGAGAATATAGAAGGATGGGGAGGGAATGATGAATATTAACCCCATGAGGATTAGGCCGCGTTTTGACAGTTTATTCTGGCTTTCATTAGAAGATTTCATACAGCTTGGGAAGGATCTGTGGGAATTAAAAGGATAAAGACTATCTCAATTAACCCTCTGACTTCTATAAACTCATATAATAGCCAGAAAACAAACAAAATGCGTCATCGTATCTTAACCCCTTGAGTATCAGCGACGTACGTTATGCGTCGCCTATGTATGTAACGCTAAACCCCAGCGACGCAATGGTTGCATTCGCGTTAATTACTCTACACCTAGAGGGTTCAGATTTACTCTACACCTAGAGGGTTCAGATTTACTCTACACCTAGAGGGTTCAGATTTACTCTACACCTAGAGGGTTCAGATTTACTCTACACCTAGAGGGTTCAGATTTACTCTACACCTAGAGGGTTCAGATTTACTCTACACCTAGAGGGTTCAGATTTACTCTACACCTAGAGGGTTCAGATTTACTCTACACCTAGAGGGTTCAGATTTACTCTACACCTAGAGGGTTCAGATTTACTCTACACCTAGAGGGTTCAGATTTACTCTACACCTAGAGGGTTCAGATTTACTCTACACCTAGAGGGTTCAGATTTACTCTACACCTAGAGGGTTCAGATTTACTCTACACCTAGAGGGTTCAGATTTACTCTACACCTAGAGGGTTCAGATTTACTCTACACCTAGAGGGTTCAGATTTACTCTACACCTAGAGGGTTCAGATTTGTATGGGAAGTACTTTAGGAACCCACTGAACAGTACAGATGGTTGGCAACGGTTCCATGTCAGTTGAACCAGTGCCACTTCAACCAGTGCCACTTTAACCAGTGCTAACTCAACCAGTGGCCACTTCAATCAGTGACCATTTCAACCAGTGACCATTTTAACCAGTAAGCTAACCTAACCTAACCTAACCTAACCTAACCTAACCTAACCTAACCTAACCTACTGGTTAAAATGGTACAATGGTCACTGGTTGAAGTGGCCACTGGTTGAGGTAGCACTGGTGAAAGTGGCACTGGTTGAAGTGGCACTGGTTCAACTGACCTGCCACCGGTTGGCAACCCATCCAGCCGCGTGCGTGTGGGCGCGCACGGGAGTGATTTTCCAGTATATTGCCTACCCATCACCCCATGTTAATTGCGACTTTCCGCCGCCCCTCAGACCCCCTAAATGACCTAGGTGAGCTTTTTTGTTTTACCTTCATTACTAACCGATCCCATGTGTTTTCAAGAAAAAGAAAAAAGACAAGGGTTCCACCGGGTTAAAAGGGTTAATTACCTACAGTGGGTATGTTCTCTGAGAGCAGGAGTGAGAGAGAGAGAGAGTGTGTGTGTGTGTGTTAAAAGACGGTAAGCTTGAGATTCTTTAGGAAATACATAAATATTCAAGATATGTGGCATTATATCTTAATATAGTCGATTTTAACAATATTTACACCTAGAAGAATTGCTTTGCTACTCTAGTTCTTATATCTTATATCATTTTATATGCGGTTTTCATGATATATTTATTATGTATCTCCATGTTTCACCAGTATCTAACACCCCCCAGGCATTGTGAGACATGGATTTGAGTTTCCACATGGAAAAGTCATGTGATCCAGAGCCACAAGAGCCACTGCTACAACTGTTGACAGCTGTGTAGGAGGGTTGTGGGGATTAGTGATCTTTTATGTCTGGGATATAATTAAACACATTGAGTTATGTCATGTGTGGTGAACAAGTATCCTTTTAGGAGTAAGTTAGGAGTATTTAGGAGTAAGACAGGGGTGTATTCTAGTACCCTAACTTTTCAACACTTGCAGGGAGTTTCTACTGAGTTGGATACTCAATGGTAACCTTTTGGAGCCTCGCTGTCGGTAATTTCAAGATCACTGCCTATGATATTTCAGACAATATCGTGATCATAGCGTATTCGCTAAATATTGTTGTACTGTCTCTTTAGGAACAGCAAGTGGAGTTGAAGCCTCTTGGTTTTCAGATCTCTTTGGATAAATTGAATAAGGCCTGGCCATGCAAGTAAAGAGGACATGGAGGTTCTGGATAAATATTAGTATGATGATTAGTTTTCCAAAATGTGCTTGATTTCTCCCTAGACCTCCATCATGTTTAAAAAAACACACACACACACACACCACCATTATTCGGTAAAGAAACTCCCGGCCAAAGGGTGGTTCCTCCTCAATTACAAGCACGCTGAAGGCTCCTTATCACTCGCCAGGGAAAAAATCGACACCCATATGGCATGAAGAGTCTTGAAATTGACAACATAAAAAATTGGTGAAAAGGTCTTAAAATCGCCAAACTGATGGGGCGAACGTCTTTAAATCTTAAAATATATGGGGCTAAACATGAGGGAGAAGGTGGTCCAGAAAAAAAACACCCCCTTAACCCTTCCTGTACCAGCGACGTCTGTTATATTTTTATTCTAGCAATATTTAGACGACTTTATGCAGCTTATAAAGGCTCTGTGGTAATTAAAATGGTTGATTGAGATAGTTCGAAGCCTTATTATTGGTATAGAGATCCTTCCTAAACTGAATAAAACCGTCTAATAGTGGCCAGAATATAATACAAATAACGTCGCTGGTACATAATGGGTTAAGGATGATTGGATGACAGTGTTCCGGATGACGCGGTTGACAACATGTTAATTCTCTATAGACACATTTTGATTCTCTATATAGACATATTTCGATTCTATATAGACACATTTTGATTCTCTATATAGACATATTTCGATTCTATATAGACACATTTCGAATATAGACACATTTTTATTCGCTAGAGACACATTTCCATTTTCTATACACACATTTCGATTCTATATTTGCACATTTCGATTACAGACACATTTTGATTCTCCATAGATATATTTCGATTACAGACACATTTCGATTCTCCATAGATATATTTCGATTACATACACATTTCGATTCTCCATAGACACATTTCGATTCTATATTTGCACATTTCGATTAGACACATTTCGATTCTCCATAGATATATTTCGATTACAGACACATTTCGATTCTCCATAGATATATTTCGATTACAGACACATTTCGATTCTCCATAGACACATTTCGATTCTCTATAGACACATTTTGATTATCTGTACGGACACATTTTGATTCCCAATAGACATGTTTTGATTCTCTGTAGACACGTTTAGATTCTCTATAGACACATTTCAATTCTCTAGACACATTTTGATTCTCTATAGTCTATACTGAAACATTTTGTTTCTCCATAGACACATTTTGATTCTCTATAGACACATTTTGATTCTCTATACTGACACATTATGATTCTCTATAGACACATGTTTATTCTCTATAGACACATTTTTATTCTCTATAGACACATTTCGATTCTCTTTACGCATATTTCGATTCTCTTTTGCCACATTTTGGTTCTCCATAGACACATTTTGATTCTCCATAGACACATTTTGATTCTCTATAGACACATTTTGATTCTCTATAGTCTATACTGACACATTTTGATTCTCCATAGACACATTTTGATTCTCTATAGACACATTTTGATTCTCCATAGACACATTTTGATTCTCTATAGACACATTTTGATTCTCTATAGACACATTTTGATTCTCCATAGACACATTTTGATTCTCTATAGACACATTTTGATTCTCTATAGACACATTTTGATTCTCTATAGACACATTTTGGTTCTCCATAGACACATTTTGATTCTCTATAGACACATTTTGATTCTCTATAGTCTATACTGACACATTTTGATTCTCCATAGACACATTTTGATTCTCTATAGACACATTTTGATTCTCTATAGTCTATACTGAAACATTTTGTTTCTCCATAGACACATTTTGATTCTCTATAGACACATTTTGATTCTCTATACTGACACATTATGATTCTCTATAGACACATGTTAATTCTCTATAGACACATGTTTATTCTCTATAGACACATTTTTATTCTCTATAGACACATTTCGATTCTCTTTACGCATATTTCGATTCTCTATAGCCACATTTTGGTTCTCCATAGACACATTTTGATTCTCCATAGACACATTTTGATTCTCTATAGACACATTTTGATTCTCTATAGTCTATACTGACACATTTTGATTCTCCATAGACACATTTTGATTCTCTATAGACACATTTTGATTCTCTATAGTCTATACTGACACATTTTGATTCTCCATAGACACATTTTGATTCTCTATAGACACATTTTGATTCTCCATAGACACATTTTGATTCTCTATAGACACATTTTGATTCTCTATAGACACATTTTGATTCTCTGTAGACACATTTTGGTTCTCCATAGACACATTTTGATTCTCTATAGACACATTTTGATTCTCTATAGTCTATAGTGACACATTTTGATTCTCCATAGACACATTTTGATTCTCTATAGACACATTTTGATTCTCCATAGACACATTTTGATTCTCTATAGACACATTTTGATTCTCTATAGACACATTTTGATTCTCCATAGACACATTTTGATTCTCTATAGACACATTTTGATTCTCTATAGACACATTTTGATTCTCTATAGACACATTTTGATTCTCCATAGACACATTTTGATTCTCTATAGACACATTTTGATTCTCTATAGACACATTTTGATTCTCTATAGACACATTTTGATTCTCTATAGACACATTTTGATTCTCTATAGACACATTTTGATTCTCTATAGACACATTTTGATTCTCCATAGACACATTTTGATTCTCTATAGACACATTTTGATTCTCTATAGACACATTTTGATTCTCTATAGTCTATACTGACACATTTTGGTTCTCCATAGACACATTTTGGTTCTCCATAGACACATTTTGATTCTCTATAGACACATTTTGATTCTCTATAGACACATTTTGATTCTCTATAGACACATTTTGATTCTCTATAGTCTATACTGACACATTTTGGTTCTCTATAGACACATTTTGGTTCTCCATAGACACATTTTGGTTCTCCATAGACACATTTTGGTTCTCCATAGACACATTTTGGTTCTCTATAGACACATTTTGGTTCTCCATAGACACATTTTGGTTCTCCATAGACACATTTTGTTTCTCCATAGACACATTTTGGTTCTCCATAGACACATTTTGATTCTCTATAGTCTATACTGACACATTTTGTTTCTCCACCGACACATTTTGGTTCTCCATAGACACATTTTGGTTCTCTATAGACACATTTTGATTCTCCATAGACACATTTTGATTCTCTATAGACACATTTTGATTCTCTATAGTCTATACTGACACATTTTGGTACTCCATAGACACATTTTGATTCTCTATAGACACATTTTGGTTCTCCATAGACACATTTTGTTTCTCCATAGACACATTTTGGTTCTCCATAGACACATTTTGATTCTCTATAGTCTATACTGACACATTTTGTTTCTCCATCGACACATTTTGTTTCTCCATAGACACATTTTGGTTCTCCATAGACACATTTTGGTTCTCCATAGACACATTTTGGTTCTCCATAGACACATTTTGGTTCTCCATAGACACATTTTGATTCTCCATAGACACATTTTGGTTCTCCATAGACACATTTTGGTTCTCCATAGACACATTTTGATTCTCTATAGACACATTTCGATTCTCCATAGACACATTTAGATTATCTATAGACACATTTTATTCTCTATAGACACATTTCGATTCTCTATACGCATATTTCGATTCTCTATAGCCACATTTTGGTTCTCCATAGACACATTTTAATTCTCTATAGACAAATTTCGATTCTCTATAGCCACGTGTTGATTCTCCATAAACACATTTCCATTCTTCTCCAGTATTTGAATATTGCTGAGAATAGGCGATGACCGAAAGGATGAGAGGGGGCTTTGAATAGACAACCAGTGAATACAAACTATAATTAACCTGATTTACATGACGAGTTCACGCAATGATAATCCGCCCCCCCCCCCCCCCCCCCGCGGGCCCCCCCCCCCCCCCCCAATGACGCGTGCAGGTAAGCTGTATACCGCATGACACAGAGGCACCCAGACTTTACTGAGGACCATTTAAACTACCGAGTTTCAGACAATTTATTTCAGACTATATTTAAGCAGCAATTCAACCCTATGACGTACTCTATTGTTTTATTCTGACTTATGTTAAGCGATTTGGTGCTCGTTTTGATTCAGACAATATGTACGCGGCAATACAACCTTATGATGCACGCTATCGTTTTATTCTGGCTAATATTAAACGATTTTGTTACTCGTTTTACATGACACAGAGGCACCCAGACTTTACTGAGGACCATTGACATTAGTGATATTTCTAACAACTTAATTCGGGCGATATTAAAGCGGCAATTTAACCCTATAACCCACTTTATTGTTTTATTCTGGCTAATATTAATCGTTACTCGTTTAAATGAGACACCCAGATTTATAGAGCGCCATTTACACTATATTATAGCGATCTTCCCGGCAACTTATAATCGGCAATTTATTTCTGGCAATTTTTAAGTGTTCATTTAGTTTTTTATTTATTTTTTTTTTGTGACGCACCTTTTCGTTTTATTCTGGCTATTATTAAACGACTTTGTTACTCGTTTCACATGACACAGAGACATCCAGACTTGCACACAACGATTTTACACTAGCGATTCTCCTTGCAACTTTAGATAGGCAATTACTGTATATTCTGCCAATTATATTTATGAAAAATCTTCACACGAGAAGTATGGAAGTGAAGAAGTCCTTGCATGACTGTGGTAATGCCGACACTGACTTACGGAAGCGAAGCATGGACGTTGGTTGAGAGACTCAGACCAAGAGTGAGAGCAGTGGAAATTAATTACTTAAGGAGTGCGTGCGGAGTTACATGGAGGGATAAACAGACTAATGAGGAAGTAAGAAGGAGGTGTGGTGTGGAGGTACATGTGCTGGAAAGTGTGAAAAGGAACAACTTGAGATGGTTCGGCCATATGGAACGTATGGAAAGCGAGAGAATGACTAAGAGGGTGTACGAGAGCGAGGTGGAGGGACAGGGAGGGAGAGGTAGACCGAATGAGAGGTAGAAGGATGGAGTGAGGAAGTACATGAACGAAGGCGGTGCTGGTTGGGGGGAGGGGCGTCGACTGACTGGGGACAGAAGTGCGTGGGGGCGGTTCGTTCGTGGCCACCCCTTCGGGGATCACGGCGTCAGGCAATAGATAGATAGATAGATAGATTCACACGAGAGCTTTTTGCTGGTAAAAATGTATCTTCAATTATATTTTTACAACATTAACCCATTCAGTACCAGTGACTTTTTTCAGACATTAGACGATTGTATTCAGCTTAGGAGGAACATCCACCAATTAAAAGACTACAGACTATCTCAATTAATCCATTTAGCTACCTTGTATCCTTCCTAAGCTTCATAAAATCGTCTAAATATAGATAACATAAAATATAGAAGACGTCGCCGGTACAGAAGAGGTTAAAAGGTAACGCAAAATTCACATGATATCATTTCCCCGTGGCTTTTGAACGGCTAAGTAATTTAGGAGGGTATACACGAGATTTCCAGGCAATTAAATTCAGACAATAATTGATCAGGCAACATTTTATCCACAATATAATGCAGGACTATTAAGGGGAGGTTTGTTTTATTCTGGACCCCCTCCTCCCTCATGTTTAGCCCCATTAGTTTGGCGATTATAAGACCTTTTGTGCCATTTAGGTATCGATTTTTTTCTTGGCGAGTGATAGAGAACTTGTAGTTTAGGAGGAAAAATGTACTAACTAATGGGGGTCTTGGGCGTATTTTTAACAATTTGATGGAAGTCTTGGTAGGAACTAAGAATGAAAAATAAATAAATATATAAACAAATACATACACATCTCCCCTTAACCCAAACCCATATTCAAGCAACTTAATGCAGGCAACTATTTGGACGATTCACACGTGCGCTATTTCCGGCAACTCTTATGAGTCACTTTTAACCCCTTCACCACCATTACGTAATATGCATCATATTTCGGTTACCATTTAGCGATTTGTTTTAGTTTATATTCTACTTCTACGAGTTAAATGGGTAAATACGATCTCAATAAACCCTCTTAGTAATATGGGTTCTACTTAAACTGCATAAAATCGACATTCTACTTCTACGACTTAAATGGGTAAATATGATCTCAATAAACCTTCATAGCAACATGGGTCCTTCTTAATCTACATAAAATCGTCTAATTTTAGCCAGAATCAAGAGGTGAAAGGGCGTCATGGTGCTGAAGGGGTTAACGGTATATACAAATGCGCATCTTTATCCTGGTGACATAAAGGTTACCCTGTATAATGTACACATAAAGGTTACCCTGTATAATGTACACGTAAAGGTTTCCCTGTATAATGTACACGTAAAGGTTACCCTGTATAATGTACACGTAAAGGTTACCCTGTATAATGTACACGTAAAGGTTACCCTGTATAATGTACACGTAAAGGTTACCCTGTATAATGTACACGTAAAGGTTACCCTGTATAATGTACACATAAAGGTTACC